>JARLTB010000220.1:22737500-22767500 GCA_030141615.1 Unio pictorum | reverse complement strand
TTAAAGTACTGGCTGAGTTATACGGTTAAAGTTTGATTCAATTCGGGATTCAATGATACGCAGTCTTTTAGTCTCAGCTACAAACTATCGATTAGGTTGGAACAGTCGTAATTCATTTCAAGCAAAATAATACTACCTTAGTTTTTCTTTCATTTAAATACCATTGTTTCAGTTAATATTATATCGATTTTTGCATTTAATATTTCACTCTCAAAGATAAATATATTTTCATTAGTCATTATAATTATATTTCGCACATTGCGTTCAAAGCAAACATATTTCATTTAAATAGATACTGGCAGAGTTGTATACATATAGTATATATAGGTAATGTACTAAAAATAATATATATGTTCATACTAGTATATATAGTAAAAATAACATACATTGTACATATTGTATACATATTACAATTGGTATCACCGTTCCGGTAGCCTAGTGGTTAGAGCTTCCGCCGCTGAGGTCGGGGTTTCGATCCCAGGCCGAGTCATACCAAAGATGTACAAAAATGGTACTAAGAGCTGCCTCGCTTGACGCTCAGCATTAAGAGTTTAGTGTTTGGACTTGTCGGCCTGGTGTCAGGATAGTGTGACTGGGTGGGACATCATGCTACATTTCTGCGGCATGAATATCCAGTGCGAGACGTCACTATAAACTGCCTCACTTATGACATCGTTGAGATAAGATTGAAAATTTGTTTAAGTTAATTGAAAGATCATAATCAAACAAAGAAACATGTATTATCTATATTACAAATATAATTTGTAGTAAGAATAGTATATATATATATATATATATATATATATATATATATATATATATATATATATATATATATATATATATATATATATACATATATATAAATATATATATATATATAGTACAATTAGTATTTTTGTACAAAAAAAAATAGTGAAAGTAGTATATATAGTAAAAATAAAATATATATTAAAGATAGTATATAAAGTATTAATATAATATGTAGCAAAAATATTATATATAGTACAAATTGTATATATAGAAAAAAAATAATACATATTACAAATGGTACGCATAGTTGACTTTGAGCACACAGTTCACATAGGATAGATAGCTCTCAAGATATAGATAACGCAAATGTCAGATGTAGTTCATATGGCACAATGTGTGATTGTGTTTGTATCTCTTACCTGGAATTTTATGATAGCTTTAACGGTTCTACTGTCTGTCTGTCTTTTTTCCAAGTAATTTCTTTATTTTACTTTCTTTATTGCAAAGCATATTATATTTGTATGTCTAAATAATGTATGCTTCAATATTATATTTGTATGTTGTAAGCATGTATGCTTCCATATTATATTGGTATGCTTTAAGTATGTATGCTTCAATATTATATTGGTATGTTTTAAGTATGTATGCTTCAATATTATATTTGTATTTTAATGTGGTATCCTTCAATATTATATTTGTATGTTTTAATTATGCATTATTCAATATTATATTTGTATGTGTTAATTATGTACAGTATGCTTCATATTCTCGTATGGCTAGTTTTCAATTGATATTCTGTAACTAGCAACAATAGACGAGAACATAAATCCAAATAATTATCATGCGTTTTCTTCTTTTAAAGTTGCAGACACAATTTCCACACCATTTTTCTCGGGTGCAATTATTTGACGGAGGAACAATGATTAATGCAAGCTCTTATCTTGCTGATATGTTTAGCGGGGACTTATCAGGTGCACTCAATCAGATTCCAGAATACGACCAAGTTATACTCTTTACACGGTAAGTGCATTTACACTGGGGATATACTGATTACGCTCATGATACAAACGTAGTAGATTCAAACATGTTACGGAAGCTGTAAATATGCATTTTAATATTTTCTCAAGAAAGCTTAATACATTGTGAAACAGCCCACATATTACCATATTCCCTCTTGCCTTATAAAGTTCAATTAGTTGTGATAAATATGCAATTGCGTTATTACGACATAAACTATGTTCACTGGATGACAAAGCAATTGTAGAGGTGTGTGATATAGGTGAGATTAATTTGAAATATATTTCATCCAGTACTGAACCTTTTTCTGAATTACTTTCGATAACGTATGTAATTATTTACGCCAGGATATGGTCATCATGTATTTCTAGGTTTTATCGCATATCAGATAAATCAGTTTAACGAATCATAAAATCTTAATTCTATATCCTTTAACTGACATCAAAGTATGCATTTGAACCATACATATAAGCAGCAGAGAGGGTGAACAGACCACGTTTTCGAGCAAAAATAAGGCTTCCAGATAACGTTTTCGAGCAAAATATGGCCTACAGACTACGTTTTCAGACAAAAAATAAGACTTCCAACAAAATCTCATTTAACCAAAAAAAAAGTCTCCATTTTTGCAAAAACGGAGATTTTACGATGTTTTAATCAATTTTGCTCGCAACGATGTGGTCATCCACCCTCTCTGCTGCTACAGGTTAACAAAAAATAATAAATGATTTTAACCAAATATTTGATCCAGTCCGATACGATATCGTGTCCGAGGATCATGCAAATTTATTGTTGCGAATCCGTACGGGGTTGACTGAGCATGACTAAAGAAATCTCGAAATTGATTGAAGTCCATATCAGAACACCATGTCTGCCAAATATTTCGTAGCGTATGTGTATCAACGCCGTTGAATACAGAAAGAATATTGCAGTTATCTCTGATGACTTTTGGAACCTGAGTGTAGCGTTGAGTGACATATATCACGTCAGTGTTTTTGTGACGCCCACGGGAAAATATTCTAGCAGGATTTTTTTGTTTATCCAACATTATATCGTCGTATACGACTAAATTGTTAATATCTCCATCAATATCATCAATGCTCGGTGCTTCATCGATATCGGTTATAAACTCAATGGCGTTCTCACCCTTAATTTCTGAAGCGTTTTCATTAAAATCCTTTAACACTTCATAACATCGTTGATCATCTACGCTAGGGGCAATTAAATACAACTTATCCCACTTCATCCATCTCATTATTAAATTGAGCAACAATTGCGTTTTACCGGATCCAGATGGCCCGATTATAATCATCCGGATAGAGTTTGGTAGCGCTGCATGATGCTTAACTGGTTCTCTTGTTTTAGTCGCTGAAAAATCAATTATATCCATATTTCTATACATAAATTATGGATCTATATTGTATGAAGTGTAAAACGCGTACTAGCACAAATGATGTGACGACGGTTACAACTAAAAATAACAGATCAGCACTTACTGGTAGATGTGCAACATGTGGTATTAAGAAGTTCAGATTTGTTTCTACAAAATCAAAGATTTTACAATCCGGAGATGTTTTTAAAAGAAACGAGGAGGTGATATCGCAGCCAAATTGGCAAAGCTCCCTGGAACCCCATGGGCAAAGTACCCCGGAGAAAAGCACCTTCCAGGATATAGCTACTGTGGACCGGGAACCGGACTTGATATCAGTCTCAATGATCAAAATCAGTCCCGACCCGGTGAAGAACCAATAAACGCCATTGATAAGGCCTGTCACCTTCATGATGTTGCTTATAAAAGCAGCAATCTGCAACACAGGCATCTCGCAGATGTGAAATTAATTCATGCGTTAAATGCTATTCCTGATAAATCCTTCAAAGAAAAATTGGCTTCATTTTTAATAAAATCGGCTATGAAAAGTAAATTGATGTTAGGTGCCGGTAATTAATAATATGGAATCAATTTATTTTTCCCCAAGAGGATACTGGAGGGGTAAATCAGCAGTCCATAAACTCGCTAGCGCTGCAAAAGTGAAAAAAACCACTGCGGCTAATTGGTTATCCAAACAGGCACTATGGCAAATTTATCTACCACCGCCTAAACAAATTCAATTCTCGCATTTTGATGTGACCGCTCCTAATGAAGTTCATCAGGCTGATATATTATTTCTACCACATGATCGTGGTTACAAATACGCTTTAACCGTAGTTGATATTGCAAGTCGATACAAAGAAGCAGAACCGTTAAAAACAAAATCAGCCACTGAAGTCGCTTCTGCATTTGAAAGAATTTATCGACGAGGTCCTCTGCACTGGCCAAATCTATTGCAGGTTGATCCTGGCAAGGAATTTCAGGGTGCAGTGTTATCTACAATGAAACATCATAATGTCACCATACGACGAGGGCATACTGCGCTACATCGCGATCAGGCCATTGTAGAACGATTTAATCGGACGATTGCTGAGCGGTTATTTGGATATCAATACGCAAAAGAATTCATCCAAGAAAAAAGATCCCGTGAATGGGTTAAAAGATTACCATCTGTGATTACTGCACTGAATAACGAGATTACTAGAACAATCAACATGAAACCTATCAACGCGATTAAAAACAAGTCAATACCCGTACAACCACAAAAAGATTTCAAAGAACCAATTCTTCATAGTAATGTCACTGTTAGGTATTTATATGAACCAGGAGAGCTTGAAGGGGGTAGAAAAAGGGCTACTGATCCTATTTGGAGTGTTACTGCACACAAGATATCTACTATAACACGATCAACTGGTAGACCAGCAATCTATAAACTGGATTCAACTGCCCCTCAACGAGGATTTACTCGACAACAACTACAGGTAATTCCCGAGGATACTCAATTGCCACCGCATGGTCTTAACTAGCACCGTTGCGTCTATTGCACTCAAGACAAGTCAACATCACATTGTTTCTGACATGACCGAGATTGTTATTTTTTCTGTCTACGGTGAATTGGCGAGGATCCTTATCCGAATACTGCCAACGCATTATACAATTGCAACTCGCGCAGTGATTATTCTGTTGTTTCTTCAGCGTAATTATTAATTCAGCATCAATATCAAATTCTCGTTGGTTTTTTTTGTCCTGTTGTTTGTAACCGGAGAGTTTTTTATCAATAATTTTAACATCAATATCATCCATTGTTGTGTCATTATCATCGAAAACAATTCTTCGAAGTTGATTTATTTTTCGTACTATGGATACTGCGAGATAGACTAAATTCGACCATTCGATGTGATTATCCACCATCCAAACAATTGTATCCGATATAGTCAATCCCTGTGAAGAGTGTATTGTTGCTGCGTATCCTAGCGTCCACGGGGATTTATTAGCACGCAATGCATCTTCAACGACATTGATATCAACCAGCACAATATCATTTAATACGAGAATTTGTTTTTCACTCTGTCCTGGAATATCAACTTCAATGTTCTGTTTTCGTGTATCCGATGGCCTATAACAAAGGGGTACTGGAAGCGTTGCAAATTGTTCTTTATGCAATTCAAATAACTTCATCTGAAGTGTGTCCCTGACTATTTTTCTACTTGCAATTATCAAATCATTTGGTCTCCATGTTTCCCAGAAATCATTCATTGGAGTTTCTGAAATCACTTCACGCGCTATTTCGCATTGGATTCTATCCGGTTGTAATCTAATTAGCGCTTTGAATTCTCGTAATCGTTCATCAAGTGATCTATAATCAGTGGTAATTTCTTCATAATAGTCTACAAAACCCCTTAGCCATTCATGTGGAGATGCACCGACAAATGGTGGTGGTTGGCCGTGATCACCGCACATGACGACTTTTGTGTTTTTGTTTAACAACCACTCAAGAAATGTTTGTAATACATCTAATGACACTGTGCATATTTCATCCCAAATGATGATTTCAGGAATGAATTTATCACCCATACGCTCAGGAGTCCATTTGTCACCCTTCCATCGAAAGAAACTATGGTAAGTACAGGCATTTACCCCTCGCTGTATCATCTCTCTGGCGAGTCTGTGAGTCGGTGTTAGCACAATCATGGTTGACCGACGAAATAATTCAATTGCACGAGTTGTCTTTCCTGACCCACCACAACCGTTTAAATAAACTGTCTTGTATCTACATACTGGATCAGATACCGGTGGTGCATTAGAAAATTATGATTGATTTTCAATACGGTTACAACAAAGATATTTATCATCCATGGCAACGTCTGCGGATTCACAATACTCATGTAGCATCTCCTTTTTAAATCGCCAACGCCCCCAATTTTCTTCGGGATCTGTGAATTTAGCTACAGCTGATTTGTACTTATTGTGTATATACATCGAATCAGTGGCCACTCTAACCGCGGTATTAGGAAATCTATTTATCATCGAAAATAGATTAATAGAAGCATAGGCTAGCATAGATGATCTTAAATGTGTATACTGGGAATTATATCCATCACAGAAGGTAACAACCGTACCTAATTTCTCACCATTGGATAGAAAAGCATCCTTACGGGATACAAGTTTTCCCTGTTTCATTAAATCCGCTACAATAAAATCGTATTCAGCGACATCTATGATCAACCGCGAAGAATATTTTGCGTTGTCGTATCGTCCACCCTGGGTAAATTTACCGATTATTCTTCGTCCGAGATCTTTTGCTTGTTCTTTTTTAATATCAAATAACTTCTTAGACCAATTTATGATTTCTTCTTCATTGAAATCAGGGAATTGTTTTCGTAGTTCGTTGATTATACGATCTAGATCGGGTTGTGGTAGCCAAACTTCTTTCTGAGCTCGATAGCATATAATAGCCTCGGAAACAATCAACGATATTAGCATACCACAATCAATCATATATCTCAATAGCACTATTGGCATCCAGGCCTTTTCAGATAGATGTCTACCGAGCCAAACATAACTACACGGATGTAACCCTGTAGCTAATTCAAATGAAATCACACGAGCGAATCCGGTTAAATCAAAATTAGGCAATGGTCCATTAATCGCAACACGAGTCATTTCATGCGTGGGGTGTCCAAATCGTTTGAAGTACTCAGCACATTCCCCATATCCGAGAAAACTTCCGGGATAACACGCGGCTATATCAATTGAAATCATACCATCACGTGAGTATTTCGTATTCCACAATCCTCCATGACCAAATTCGACGCAACTCAATTTAACATCCTCGAGAAAATCACTTCGTGTTGGACGCCATGAGTTTTTTTCTCTTGCGAAGTGAGCTACCACTGATGGAATAGTAAAACTATCCGTGAGTAGTTTTTCATGGGAATTCTCCGGTGAAAAATCACTAGCGATTTTTCTCATTCTATTATCTAATTCTTCAACGCGATATAATTCACCATTTGGTTTTACAAATTGATCGAATCCTATTTCGGGATCTTCATCACTTCTAAGTAAACACACTGACACAGGATCATTTTTACACAACGCATGAATAGCATCAAATAATCTCTCTTCATAGAAAACATCCCCGACGAACTCCTTAGGGATATATTTCACGGTTCGTTCTCGTGGAAATACTGTTACCGCAGGTGTCCACGCGTGTTTGTTATGATCAATAATCTGTATTGGGGCTCCTCGCGATTGATATTTCGGTTCGTATAATACTTCTCCGGTTATTGTTGTGACTGATATTGGGAATTTTAATGATGCTTCTAATTTAGCTATATCAGAAATTTTTGCACCATGCTGTTTCACTGTCAGTTCCCACTCGGTTATTTTCCTACGTCGCAGATCAGTTAGTTTATTTCCTCGGGATGCATTTGTGAAGTGTTCTATTATTCGTTCTGCTACACAATTCAGTGAACTAGAATATTTCATAGGAGCTAGTTTTGCGATATCGGGTTTATCATTTAACGGATATATCCCATAAACCATTGCTGTTACGGGATTTCGTAGTATGGTTTGTCAATGCCGGTTAGAATTCCTGGTTTGGAATCTCTACTTACAATGACAGCTTTTTTATTCTTGAGGATTGGTTCAAATTTATCCCTAATAATCCATTTGCCATCGACTTCGATAATGAATTTGATTCGGAAAAAATACCGTTTTTCCCCAACACGTGAAATTATCACTGCTGCTTTTTCATCAGTCATGGTAGCATCAACAACACCATCAATTCGAAATGTTGACCAACAATAAGATGCTCCATCACGCTTGAATTCATTAAAACAGTCTCTGATTTTACTAATCATGGCTTTATCAAGAATTGTATTCTTTGGTGTATTAGAAACTATATCGAGATTGAATTGAGCATCTTTCCAGGGTAATCTCTTGGACGTTTTTTTTGGTTTATCGAGATTAAATTTAGGACTAATTTTTAATAATCTCTTAAACTCTTTCATGTTTCCGTCTCTTGGACGTTTTTTTGGTTTATCGAGATTAAATTTAGGACTAATTTTTAATAATCTCTTAAACTCTTTCATGTTTCCGTCTCTTGGACGTTTGAGATTAATTTTGTTACGTTTTTTTGGTTTATCGAGATTAAATTTAGGACTAATTTTTAATAATCTCTTAAACTCTTTCATGTTTCCGTCTCTTGGACGTTTTTTGGGTCTATCGATATTAAATTTAGGATTGATTTTCAATAATCTCTTAAACTCCTTATCAGCATTGAATTCAGCATTTTTCGAAGGCGTTCTCCTTAATTCCCTCATGCTATAATTAAAACAAGCATTTAAATGAAAGATTTATGTATAATGAATCACTGCAAGTGGCTTATGATTGGATCAGTAACCCCGTGTAACAAATCATGTAGAAATGAGTTTTGTGGGTATCATATGCAAAGCTTTCGACGTGGAAGCCTTGGTCCGTTACCTTGTATTCAATGTGGAGTTGGGGTCAGGGGAAAATCTCAGTTGTGTCTAAATTGCGGTGGTAAGCGATACAGGGAATTGAAGCGTTATTATGATAAAAGAATAAAAAATGGACAATCAATCAGAAATTTTGACCCTGACACTGTCAGCGACAACGTCCCTGACAAAATCATAAGAACTCCTCAAGACTACATTGAAAGATTTATCATTAAACCAAACAATGAATTAGACAAACAATAGTATTATGTATACGAATGAACCAAGAATTCAGACAACACCCTGTGATCACAAATTATGAAGCATCCAGTGATGGTGTTGTAAGAAATCAGTTGGTGCTGTGAATAATCAAGGGTACTTGATGTTTACTGTTAGGGAGGGAAAAGAAACGAAAACTTATCTAAATCATCGTTTCGCATTTGAGTGTTTTTATGGATTGATCGAGGATGATTTTGTTATTGATCATATCGATTCTAATCCAAAGAACAATTCTTTATCAAATCTGCAGGCTATCACACAAAGTGAGAATACCAAACGAGGGGGGACTGGGAAATACTCGAAAAAAGCGAGACCTGTGAAATCTTTGAATACGATAACTAACGAAGAAAAAATATTTCAATCAATAACCAGCGCCGGTAGGCACTTCGATATTTGTGGACCCTCAGTACGAAGAGTTGCAGAGGGGATTTATCGATCGGCGATTTCAAAGGGGACTGGACAGAAAATTCGATTTAGTTACGTCTAATGCGTCATATTTTTCATTTAGAAATATATCATTATTATAGAATAATGAATTCTGAAAACATGAATAGCATTTTATCCGAGATTTCAAAATTGAAAAGTTGGGATATTGAACTATCAGATGGGTTAAATCCTGATCAAATCATGTCTGATTTTCAGGATATAGAATACGGAGTTAGCACTAACAAGTATATGCTACCAAAGAAGTATGCGCTCATCAAGAGAATTCAGAATTCTATTCGGGACTCTCTCGCATTTTCCAGTGACGTAAGTGTGTTCGCTCCGTTGTATACAATTGTAGAACGAATACGAAAAGAATTGGGGTACGAATACGAATTGAAAAAGGAGGTTAATTCTAAAGTTAGAAACCTACGGGCGTTAATTCAAGAAAATGAACAATTTTGATTGACCGACCATTTATCATTATTTGATTGTGACCGTCCCTCATAGAGATTTTCATTTTTTTTTAGCATTTTTTGATTAAAAATGTCAAAATCAGTGAAAATATTTCACACTGAATAAAAATTGATGGACGGTTCAGATTGATCAATGGAAAAGTGGGGAAAGTGTGGAAATCCTTATAAAAAATAAATAATATCACACTTTCCCCATCAATGATAGAGATATTAAAACACTTCCACGATGGTGTTAGGTCGGATTAAAAAATTGTTTTGCAATTGAAAAATTGTTTCTGATTTCAAATAATGGTCAATGAAGCATTAACAACCCGATTGGCTCGTGAACGACTGGATGCAATCAGGAGATTTGTACCAATTCGTGACTCTGTACGGAATAAACTACAACAACGACAGAGTCTTCAGACTGATTTTGCTGCGGGATCTGAAGAATTGTTTAAACCAGTAACAACAGCAACGAAGGGAGTAGAGCGCGCTATACTGGGGGATGATCCCGAGACGGGGAAATCTGTTATCGGTGAACTCGAAAAAATAGCAGCGAAAACTGAACAAACAGAACAGGCTGTACAAAAAATACGATCAAAAAGAACAGTAGATGGTTTACGCGTGAGATTTAACGAGAAAGGGTTAGCAGCAATTGATGATACTAAACTAGCAGATATTCCTAGGCTTGTTGTTACGACTTATGAAAACAGAAAAAAAATGTTGAAACCAGAACATCATAAATATGTTAGAAATATAACTCACTGGGCTGATATATTCTATAAAATCAAAACTGAAAAAAGTCAAATTGATACCGATAATGAATCATATATTGGATATATCAATGCGGTGGATATAGTGTATGAACAATATGAAAAACAAAAAACGCAAAGGCGGCGACAGCAACCTGCAAAGAAAATATCTTTTTCACCTAAAAAACAACAACAACTACCACCTGATCGAGATGATGATTATGATCCTCTTGATTATTTACAAAAAGCCAATTTAGACGAAATGGAAAAAATGGATGTAGCAATGGGTTATAGCGGAAGTGGATTAAGAGATTCCAGTGGACCCCAAAGTGGGGTATGTCCTGGTAGTGATCTCAGTGATATATCACGATTAGAGGTTCTTGTAGGAGGGTTCCGAGCTGGAAATAACTCACCGGAAATAATTAATGAAGCAGCTGATATCTGCAGGCGGTTATTTCAAGGCGGTATCATGGATATCAGCACATATCGAGATTTCATTGGCGAGTTAGTGGAAAGTGGGTATCATAGTGACTGAATTGAAAAATCTGATGACGAAGTCGAAAATCCCTTGGATTTTTGCGATTAGATAAATAACAATTGAAAAATTGTTTCTGATTTCAAATAATGATCATACACTACAATCATGATAAACCAACCCTCGTCTATGTAGTTAATTCACGGTTTCCAGTTTATAGAGCATACTACGGAGATGGTTTAGGTAATACCATTGCAGGGTTATTTGCGAGAATGGCTCCAAAAGTGATGCCGTTGGCTAAACAATTAGGAATGAAAGCAATTGATGTTATTCGTGATAAGGGTATTGGTGCTGTTGGAGATCTTGCTGGAAAAGCGTTTTCAACTGCGAAGAATAAATTAACATCATTAGTGAAATCACGGATGAAATCCAAAGGATTTTCAAAACCGTTACCGTCTACAGCGGAAATGCCTGCAAGTGTTAGTAGAATTATAAATAACGCAGTAGATGAAAAATTAGCATCGATGGTGACTCCCTTGATAAATCAAGGGGACCAAAATAACATGATAGCAAACATGATAGCAGGAAGTGGCTTTAAAAAAACACGACGATGAAATGGGAAATCGCGATTTAGACTCTGATAAATAGAATAAAATGTTCAAAAGGTCACCTGATCCAGCATTTGATATGGATGCCCCAGTGCGTAAAGATGATTCTGTACGCGATTTTCAATTTTATTCTTATCACGCAGTACAACCAGATCTCCGATCGCGAATTGAACTTCAAGTTCATGATACCAGTAAATATTTTCTACCGTGTGAGGCATTTATCGAAATCGAAGGTGAACTCGTAACAAATGTTGCGGCTAATACACCATATGACATTAGCCCAACTATCCGAGTTGGTTTTGTTAATAATGGCATAATGGCGTTATTTGATAGCGCTAAATATCTCATTGATGGAAAAGAAATTGAATCCATTGATCGTGATGTTGATGTGGCCACAACAATCATAGGGTTAGCGAGATATTCTGATGATTATACAAGATCAGCTGGTCCATCTATGATGTTTTCTAAGGATATTACTGATCACCCTGAACACAACCAGTATTCTAGAGTCAAGGCAACACAAGCTACCGCAGTTGATCCAGCACCAGCCGGATATACAAGACCAGCTGGTACTTTTGATGTCATAAATAATATTACTAACTACAACCTAGGGTTTGCAACACGCGTATTAACGTTGCATGGACAGCGTCGACAGTTTTCATGTGCGATCCCACTGCATCATATATTTGGATTCTGTAGAAATGTCCGAAAAGTTATTTATGGAGCGAAGCATACAGTAGCACTCGCGAGAAAGGGCACTGATAATGATGCAATCTGGCGTGATGTTGGTGTTGCTGATGGTAAAGTCATTTTATCAAAACTAGCATTATGGATGCCAGTGTTAACTCCATCAATCACAGAAGAACAGCGACAACTATCATTTATGGATCAAGGAGGAAAGTCGTTGTTGAGTTGGTTATCAGTGACCACGGATATCAAACAGGATAATGTTGATGATATATTCACATGGCACCTGGCATCAAAACAAGGTGTTTCAGCTCCACGTCATATATTTATTGCGTTACAGAATACTGCGCGAGTTGGTAATCAAGAACGAAGCCATATGATATTTGATCAGTTAGGTGTTAGAGAAGTCTCGCTGAGAATACACGGCCAACAGGAACCATCTGAGGATGTACAACTCGATTACGGTCAGAATCATATTGCACGCGTGTATCATAACCTATTGTCGTTTATGGCACGTGATCAAAATGTGGATACTGGTTTGCAAATATCACAATTGGATTTTAAAAGCCTCTATCCGATCTATTACTTCTCACTGGAACATCTCGATTTGATGAGACAATCTGTCGTTGATATACACTTTAGAGCCCGTGTAACCCGTCCAGGTGGTATTGCTAATTACAGAGCGGTTGCTGTCATTCTCAGTGATAAATCAATGCTACTTGAAGGTGTTGGTGGAAGAATGAGAGTGGTAGATGCACCAGTGGAAAACATGTAATTGAAAATCCGAAGGATTTTTCCATTAGAATCAATCAATTATGTATAATATGTCATACAGTGTTATTAGTGTTGCGTTAACTCCCGGTCAATTAAAAAAATTGCAATCGGAATCAGCTAAAAAATGTGGAACCACAATCACGTTGAAACCCAACCAAATGACTGGTGGTGCAAATAAACTATCGCTGACAACTCGTCAGGTGAAACATTTCAATGATGCACTAGTAGCAGAAAAGGGTGTTCAGATTACTCTCTCTGCGGCTGCTATCAAAAATATGATTAAAACAGGCGGTATATTCCCGTTGTTAGCTGCGATACCAGCATTGATTGCAGCAGCAGCCCCAGCGGTGGCTAAAGCGGCAGCGTTAGGAGCCGTTGGTACTGCAGCAGGAATGGCACTAAAGAAGGCAACTGGGAAAGGATATAAAAAAAAGGGAAAGGGTCTAAGACTACCAGGAACCCCGTATTCGTGGTACAGCGGAAAGGGTCTAAGACTAGGACCGGTTTATTAATTGAGGAACCTATGGTTCCCATGTCCAATTTTGATTTACTCGATGCTGCTAAAAAACTCGCGATTAAAAACTTCAGAGGTGTCTTTATGAAAGATCAATTACCACATCAACCAAACAGCGTTGAAACCGGAATCATTAATTTAGATAACAGCACCGGACCCGGAACTCACTGGGTTGCATACGCTATTGATCCACGTGGGATTGTCTATTTTGATTCATATGGATTAGCCCCATCAAAAGAGTTTATGCGTTATATAAAAACCCTTCCAATGAAGACTTGGTATTCTACGCTACCAACACAAACGATGATTGACCCACCAATATGTGGCAGCGAAGTATTAAATGTCCTTGATGCTATTTCAGCATCTAGAAAACCACCACATGTTGTCGTGAATGAATACACTAGTAATCGCTTTTTAGAGAGAAGTGTATAAAATAATATGATCGATATTTGGGGGAGATCTTTGAAACCCAAACCCGATGACACTGCAACCGGTGATGTAAAAAAACTAATCAAAGATGAAATAGCTGAGACGTTAAATTTAACAAGTGTTGACCCGAATGAAATAGTTGTATTTCAGGACAAACAGGGTAAATTGAAATCCAGTGATGTGTCGTTGGATGATATATTGGTTAAACAACGAAACGCAATCGAGGATACTATCGCGTTATTTTCCGATCAGGGTAAACTCAAACCAGGCGCACTTGTGTCTACGATCACCGACGCGATTGCCGCCCACGGCCGTGAGCTGGATGATCATATACGAGGTTATAATTCTTTTCGCAAAAATGTCGTACATAAATTCTTTGGAACCCCGCTTGTGGTTGGCATGACTCTCGCTGAAATTAGCGCGGCCATCAATAAAACAAAAATTCCTCATGAGAAAACCAACAACGTCGTGTACACAATCCAACACGGATCATTTGCGTGGACACCTACAAACAACAAATTAGATATCACTGCAACCGTTAAGGGTATTTATCGATTAACACTGGTGACAACGGCTCAATTTAATATTTCATCGTTGAGTTTATCCGGGTTCAACAATACGATTTCAACGATCATCGACAAGGATACAACTGAAAAGTTCACTATAACAGCTACTGATAAAAATTTGGCTAAAACTCCGGTATCATGGTATGTGGAATTCGTAGCGGATTTAAGTAAATAACTAAATTGAAAGGAAAATCGTTCGGATTTCACAATTGAAAACACTAGTATTTTTAAAATAAAAATGATTTCATCAACGCAATGTCGCTATGATCAGGTCAGAGAATTTCAAAATAGACTCAAAACCCTCGCCGAGGAGTATCAAATAAAAATAAAAAAATACCGACGAAGAATCACCGCAATTGATGTTATTGTGTACTCGGTGTCAAGCGTTCTCGCTGGCGCCGGAATAATAATTGCATCGGTTACAATGATTGCCCCGGTCGTAGTTCCAATTTGCATTTCTGCGGTGGCTACAATCGGGGGTATATCAACCGGGATAGCAAAAAAGATATCATCATGCAGCCAGAGTAAACTGCAGAATTACTTACTTCAATTTCATATTGCATCAACCGCATATTCGCAGTTATCCCTGATGATATCGTCGTCACTCGATGATAAGATTATATCAGATAGTGAATTCTCAGCGATGGTCAGTATTTTTGATTCCGCGATATTGAAATTAGAGCGACAACATGAATATAATAACAATGACAACACCGATGGAATTGGAAAACACGAACCCAAAAACCAGAATGATCTCAATAACCTCAACCATACCAAATTGTGAGTTCTCAGTGATGGTCAGTATTTATGATTCCGCGGTATCAAAATTAGAGCGACAACAACAGTATAGCAACGATGACGACACCGATGGAATTACTTCAACAAATAGTGGAGAACACGAACCCAGTACAAACAAGCATGATATCAATAACATCAACGGAACCCGAGTTTAGTGTGAATTTCCCTAGCCCAGTCCCCGTGAAGGAGATAGCGCTAGCAAAACTACGAGTGTATCACAGTTGGCCTAATATCAGATCAAAATCATTTGGTGGTCAACAACCGAATAATTCACTGGTATTTGCAAATAAGAATAAACCCGACGGTACCCCAGACTGGAACGTCGTTTCGATACCAACAGGGTCATACCAAATCGAACAAATCAATAATGAATTCGCGCGTAGAATAAAATCGATTACTGGAGTAGAGTCAAAAATCGCTATAACAGTTCATGAACCGACGCTATCATCCGCAATTGAGATAAACACAGAAGGATACGTCGTAGATATCTATCAGAGTTCTATTAGAACCGTACTAGGATGGCCTGAATTACCACCAGGGGGAAAAACCGTTGATTTACCAGAACCACAAAAAACTGATTATATCACCGACAGAATAAAACCTGATAATCCAATAAAGAGTTATAAAGATCACACAATCACTATAGAGTTTTTTGGTATCGGATACCACCGAACTGGAAACGAGAAGCCAGGGGAGAGAATAGAGGGACATCATTTTGTTAACGAACCTAAAATCATTAAAAATTTCACAACAATGAATAATGATTTATCGCTGTTGTTAATATCTCTCAAATCCGGCTCTCTCACCCGAGATGAATTTATCAGCGTCGTAGAAACATGCAATAAAATTATCGACGACATGGAAACATTTAACCTAAAAATTATTCAGGATATATTAGATGACGATAATCCCCTATCAAGAACAAGATTTGCATCAGAATATAAGATTCCCGTGAAGGATATTCCGACATTCAAACTACCGGGATATAACGTACCGGAACTAAAAAAAACTACTCAGTGACACCATCGATGTTGGTTTTAAAATAATTCATGATGCATGGAAAAAAACAGCATCACAGGAAATAAAAATCCTCAAACATAATAATGATCCAGATGTCGGCGGTAGGCATATCGCTCCGTTCAACGTAAATATATCCTCAGTGATTGCGCTCAATTTAGTATGTGATGTTATCGAAGGAAGCTATCAAATTAATCTCGAACGATCAAATCAAGCTCAGCAAGGATATGTTCTTTATTCGTTTGCACCAACAGCTCCTCCATGATTTTTAATAATTGAGTCTCCGGTTAATCCTGTCTACATGCGATGCCATAATAATTCGTTAACGAGAATTAATTTCAAACTCACCGACCAGTCAAATAATCTGATTGATTTACAAAAGGAGGTGTTAGCGATTAGTCTGTTTGTGAGATCCTAAAGACTTGATCAAATCATTTATTATTTTTTGTTAACCTGTAGCAGCAGAGAGGGTGGATGACCACATCGTTGCGAGCAAAATTGATTAAAAAATCGTAAAATCTCCGTTTTTGCAAAAATGGAGACTTTTTTTTTTGGTTAAATGAGATTTTGTTGGAAGTCTTATTTTTTGTCTGAAAACGTAGTCTATAGGCCATATTTTGCTCGAAAACGTTATCTGGAAGCCTTATTTTTGCTCGAAAACGTGGTCTGTTCACCCTCTCTGCTGCTATATAATATACATTTCATCTCCTGTAATGCTAAAAATAATAATAATAATAATAGTAATCATAACCATAATAACAATAATGAGGACATTGTATAGCCCCTAATCTTTAGAAGCACTAAGCGCTTTACAACGTCTATAATGAAACGACTACACTACAGAAAAACAAATAACAAAAACTATGATATTGGAAAACATTAAACATGTTGAAAACGTATAAGATACAAAACATTATAATGTCTATAGGTTTGTTCCTGCAGTAGACAAAGGTGAGTTTTAAGAGCACACTGAACAGGGACCACTGTCTATTTGTTTCTAATTGCAATTGGCAATTCGTTCCACATCGCCGGGCCCTGGTATGCAAATGAACGTTGTCTATATGACTTTGTTTTCATAGTGTGAACAATGAGTATACGATTGTCAGAAGAAGAGCGTAAGTATCTTGCTGGTGTATACAAATGGGTGAGGCCGGATATGAAACATAGCACAGATAACAAATTTTGTGTTTTGTTCAGTATGGAATTGATAGTCAGTGTATCGTACAGAGCAGTGGTGAGGTGTGCTCTGATCGAGGTACTCTAAAAATGATCTGAGCAGCTGTGTATTGAGTTTTTTGAAGATTCTGGAATAGATATTGTGACGAATCAGACAGAATCGACTTAACAATAGTCCAGCCGTCCCGAAAGTGTTAATGAACAAACAAGTGTTTTATGTGGCATAAACTGCAATATATTTGCGAATGGAGCTTATGTGTCTTATTTCAAGATAGGCAGCCTTGCATTTGTTTATAATATGTTAGTGCAATATGAGAGTACTGTCTAGAGTAACACCTAGGTTTCGTACTGACTGTGTTAATTTAATGTTGGTATTGCTGATATTTATTGTCTGAGGTAAAGGAAGTGAATAAGAAAGTATTTGTGTTGTGACCAGAATAGCCTCAGTTTTATACACATTTATCTGCAGTTTGTAAATGTTATCCATTATTTCACATCCGAAATGCACCTGTATACTCCATGGATGGTAGCATCAATTTCAGTTGGGTGGCTAGACTTGTTTATTTGGGTGTCATCAGCGTACAATTGGTCAGACACTGGGTGATGATCTATGACATTTGAGAGCGGCTGAGAGTATATAATGATGAGACAAGGGCCACGAACAGACCCCTTGGGAACACCAAAACATAAATCAACTTACCTGGGATGTATTCTAATTTTAGATACAATTAGTGTCCTGTTGACTGAGTAGGACTTAAACCACTGTAACGCTATATTCTGAATGTCAAATACATGCTGGAGACGGTGAAGTAATATATCATGGTTAATTTTGTCAAATGTTGCAGACAAATCAAAGAGGGTAGAGACAGTAAACTTTCCACTATTCAAAGCAGAGAGAATGTCATTAAATACTTGCAAAAGAGTAGTTTTAGTACTGTGGCAATTCAAATAAGATACAAGTTGGGTCAGAACAACTCTTTCTAAGATTTTCTTTATATGAAAGGAGATTAGAAACTGGGTGGTAGTTCTTTAAATCGTTATGGTGAATTGTTGGTTTCTTCAGCAAAGGCTTTACGATGGCAGTTTTGAAAATTGATGCAAATTCACCCGATGAGAGAGAGATATTGATAACATCAGTTAGTGCAGGCAATATTGGGTCTAAGCACTGAAGCATAAGTGATATCAGAATTGGATCAAGTTTAGAAGACTTTGGTGCAGTCTTCGTTACGATTGTCCGTATTAATTCAATATATACAGGTTCAAATGCTCCTAATGGTATTAGCTGAAATTATGTATCATAACTGTATGGTGACTGGTCAATTGAAATTGTATTGTCAAGCGAACCTCTAATGATTTATACTTTGTCACGGAATAAATTTTCAAATAGGTCCGGAAAGTCTACTGGAGAGAAAATATATGGAAGTGGTGTACATGTGTTCATTGACATTGGCTTGTTAGTTATCTCGAAGGGCTCTTTGCAGTTGTTAATCTCCGTAATTTTAGTACTGTAGTGGTATAATTTTGCTAAATGGGCTATGTTCTTCATAGCGGCTTCATAGATTTGTTTATCGATAGTGAGTCTGGTGGAATGCAAAAGCCTCTCTGTTTCTGGGCGATGTCTTTTAGAAGTGCGAAGCTGGTCACTAACACTGTTATACCATGGGAAACGCGTTTTTATTGATACTCTGCATTTGGTGGCTGGGACATGTTTTTCAAGCAATGAATGCAGGCAGTTGTCGAGTTGTTCTGCTGTAGGATATAAGTAAGTTCTTAGGTTTTCTTGGATGTCATGCATAACTTTGGTTGTTTTTTTCATACGGAGGCTACCGTTAGCAGCAAATAAAGGGCAGAGAGTTAGGGACTGATACGTCTAGATAGCATATAATGAAGAAGTGATCTGATGCACATTTGTGGGACACAAGGGTGAAAGGGAGCATTAAAAAAGATAAGGCAATTAAGAGTAATATTAAAGTTTTTCAGGTAAGTACATTTTGCTTGAGCAAGATTACATGAATAAAGAAAAAACGTAACAGTAGATAGTGAGTCACCACACCGAAATACTTTGATTTCTATTTTGAAATTACGTTTGGATGAAATTACGTTTAACGTCTTAGATGGACCAGGCTGATTTAGAAAGAATAAAGAAATAAATAATTTCATATATGCACATTTTAGGCTAAAAAAACTCAACCATTCTGTTGTATGATCTTCCTTATTTATTTAACTTTTGAGTCGATTGCCATATAGCATATATTGTCCAACGAACCGCTCATTTACAAAATAAATGGTTTTTACTTTGCTTTTTATCTTTCATTCGAATGTAATGGTAAGCTAATAAGTGACATATACAGTTAATCAAATGGACCACATTTTTAAAAGACATCATTTCTGTTATATGCTTGAGCTATATATTTGTTGCAGCCTCTTTTACGATAGAACAAAAGGTGTATAAGAAGCAATATTTGGGATTTGTCTTGCACAACTTTTTGTATATATTTTTGAAACCATATTTGAAAGTTGGCACAATAACAAACGTTTCCACGCCTTAGACAGGCGTTTTCGGGTATGTTTTAAATTCGCTTCATAAGTACTATATTTATCCAGTAGATATAATTCATGTGTTTCGCCCTGTAGAAACTATATATTTTTTTTTAAATTGGATCCAGGTAGGATCATATTTTCGATTAATAAACCTGTCATCTGGGCATCCTGTTTTGAGTTGCAGTTTCGAAGAGCTAATATATAACATTTCATCAAACAATTAAGCTCATAAATAAAACTCGTGTACAGATTGGGATCTTACACAATCGCAACATGTCCAAACAAAAGTGATTAGTGTAACAATGTCATGTAAATACATATGGGATATACTCATAATAACGAAACATGAAGTGTGGTGTACACTATTGTACTTTTATACTTCTCAACGTTTAACATCAATACAGTGTAGTTGTATAAAAACAACTATAGAACAGAGCTTTTATTCTATCATGGTTTTCCTTCACCAAACCATTAAAAACTTATATACAAGTTCCTCATCAATTTGCTGGACTTGTATTTGCGCGTGAAAACTGTTAGTGAAACACGAAAGAGATACACAAACACACACGTACCCACACACAGACAGACAAACATAAATACATACATAAATACATACATACTTGTTCGTTCATATAATTATATATACATACACACCCATATACATGTATACATCTGATAAATGTATGACCAACACAAACATCTTGTACTCATTATTTTCAAGACCAAACACAAGTTTAGTCTATAGCCAAATTAAACTTCAAGATCATGTAAATTATTGCAAAAAAACCTTTACTGGGTTTGTCTTGCTATTAAATTCACGTTTCCTACCGAGTATATTAGTGGCAGAAAGAAAATTTATTTTCACATATTTAGTGCAAAGTTGTATTTGCATCAAGTGTAAGCTAAATCACTATGATAACTTTCATAACATCACATAGGTCACATTTGTACCTTTTACCAGCCTTTTATTTGGCATGCTCACTGTATTTTTAATACCGGGATGATTCGAGTTCATGTTGAGTGGCCAAATTATTTTAAGTGTTACATACCTTGCCGAGTGACATCTTCATGTATTCTTACGTAAAATTTGCTCTTAAAATCCCTTTTCTACAATATTTACTTTGGATTACTCCTGGCTGTGGGATAACGCATTTTCCAGGGATCCGATGTATTGCAAAACTGTCCATCTCAACTATCACTTGAAGGGTTACCTTTGGCACCTTATCTGCAAACCTTGCTCTGACAGTATTTATTTTATTGTTCTGTGAAGCAGGAACGTTTGTTGGTTTTGTTCTAAGTGTTGTTTATTATGGTTCTCAATATCCATGGATTCCTTAGAGCGATCTTCATCTTCTTCACGTTCTACATTTAACTATTCACTGTTTTTTCCCGAGCCTACTAATTATTGTTTTAAAAGGTGCAATTTAAGTTCACATATAGTGAATTGTCTCTCCAACTCTTTTGTTTCATTCACAATTTTGAATTTAGCGCTTCTTAAATGCAGTCGAATTTAGGTTCATTGAACCGTTAGGACACATTCTTGCAATCTTATGTCATCTCTGGTCATTATTAGAATTAATGGCAGTACCTATTTGGAGAAGGTCCAACTGGAGTACGGAAAAACTATTGAAATCTACACTAACCATGTTATCAGATTACGAGCATGTAACTGACTTAGAAAATGGTTTGAAATGATCTCATATGTGTGTTTTGTAATCGATGAATTTATTAAATTAATTACACCCCAAGCAACTACCCTTATAAACGATGCTCTTCTATGAGCAGAACAATATTGTTTAGGGGAAAGATAAATTGGCTTAGGAGTGACGGTTGAAAATGGTTTAGTATACCATATTTAAATTCTCCAAAATAATAAAACCTGTTATATTTATAATTTGCTCATTTATTAGCTCTTGTGGATTCCCGTTCAAGACAGGTTTTCACAAGAGCCTGCACACATTGTGTCAAACCATGAAAACTTTTTTGTTTTAAATGAAAATTAAAAGATGCTTAATAAAGAAAACGGTATTTGATATAAACACCAGCAATGGTTATTATTATTATTATTATTATTATATATATATATATATATATATATATATATATATATATATATATATATATATATATATATATATATATATATACGTGTATCCTATTTGATATTTTACACCACATTTCAATTTCCAGCTCTAGTTGAGTGATATGGACGAAAATGAATATTTTGCAATTGATTACAATTTTGCAAATGTTCTAATAAGATCTAATATATTGCATAAATGAAAATAATAACACCAAATATATCTTATTTAGTGTTAATAAGTGACCACAGCAGTGTATGTTGATACTTACATTCTTTGCATTCTTGTCATGCGATTCACCATGCAAAGACAATTAAAAATGGTTCAGGACATGACAGAATATCATCGTACCCTATTCCCCATTCACTAGGGCCTGAACAAAACAACTTTATGTTTGGTGTGAATGAATGTTAAGTAAATATTTAAAATGAATCCATGTATTTGAATTAAATATATTCACTTCATACATATACAGTTCGTGTTCCAAGTTATTCTAAAGAGCTGATTACATCTTTAAATTTCATTGTTCAACGAATTATGCGAAGTAACTGTTCCATTTGTATTTATTACTGTTCCCTAAGAGAATATATAGCTAGTTCTAGTCTAGTTTTTAATGTACAAATGACACTTTCTAATCTATCTCTAGTGTCCATATTCATGATTCAGAACCATAATAAAATTATGTATTTTTTTTAAAAATGTTTCTTCGTTTCTTATTCCGAAAGAAATATCAAACACTTTTAGACCGATTCATCATATCGTCAAAATTAGATTTACTGAATTATAATATTTACTGATTCATTTTTACTTCTACATCTTGAGACACATTTATACTTGCAACGTTTAGTTAGGCACCTGCATGTTTGTCCTTGTTGACAACTATTGCTCTTGATGAAAATTAGTTTTATGATAGCGTTGCTGCTCTTTTGCATCAATTGTTTATGTCGGGCTGTAAAAAGTTATTAACTTATGCACCATATGGAAATACTGAATTGTTAAACAGAGAAGACCATGCTTGTAGCATAGTTTCTCGTCATATTTCGTATATTAATGTCCTCACATGAAGAATGGTATGGTTTGATCAGGTAACTCCATACAAATCGATATACATATGTTTGTTTGTTTCTGTTTTCAATGAAGTTACAGCCTGAGAGGAGATGTCGATTCATGCATTGCATGCATCCAACGACCCAAACATGCATGCAAACGTATTTCAGTGCAGCTCCTGGAACCAAGTGTGGAATAAATATGGTAATCTCTCTTTCTATATACATTATATATATATATATATATATATATATATATATATATATATATATATATATATATATATATATATCACTATATGTTTGTCTTCCTTTCTCGGGTAAAATTAGTTAAGAACATCATGCTTAGATTTCTAGGTTGAAAAACTCATAAATCAGATGACAGTTCGTTCAAATATCCATGACAAAACTGAAATCCACATCAGTCACCATATCGCCATTTGAACCTTCAAAAACGAAACCCGTACTGAAAATACAAACATCACAGAACTATCACGAAAATAATGATTTCCAAAAACTAAAAATTCTTCCCTGAATGATCTTGGTCGATTTCTCAAAAACATATATAAGCTTAAGTGGACGATATTGGTAGATATGGCGGTTAGAATTTGCCCCTGAGATGCAGACATGCCACCTCATAATATAATTGCATCACTGTGTCTGTCTGACAATAAGCATTAACAGTACATAACACCGAATTATGTTATTTAATATACACAGCTCACTGAATAAACAAGTTCTTAATATTTAGTTGTCACTCACAGTTTAAACTGTGTTAATACTGAACGAGGTGGCCTATATTGGATAATTCAAAGAAAATAATTCTGCTGTTATATTCTATTTTAATTTTATTTAAAGTGATCATTTGCAATATCGGTTATTAGCGTGAAACATATTGAACTAAGTTTAATTGTTCGTTGCAGTACATGCATATTTGTATATATTGATTAAAACTGCAATAATTAAAGGTTATAAATTATAACTGCATATATATATATATATATATATATATATATATATATATATATATATATATATATATATACAGAGAAAGAGAGAGAGATTTCATAATTACCTTGCAAGATGACCAAGCCAAAAGTAGTCTCTGTTGATATAATACAATAGGATCATTATCACAAAATGTTTCCAAACCAAACGTCTGTTCAATGTTGAACTAATATACTTTGGATCTAATTGTACTTAAAAAGAATAGCACTAACATCTGCCGATGTCGACACTCAGCATTATGAGCTTAGTGTTGGGACTGTTGCCTGACGACAATAAAATGAGACAAAGGTGGGGCCTCTTGCAACCTTTATGCAACATACTGCCCCAGTGTTAGACATTACTATAAACTTACACACTATAGACATTCTATTCATATTACTGTAAAATATTTAAAGCTATGTAAGAAATCAAAATCACATACACATATACGAACACACAGATCTCAAACAAAAAACAAATTAGTCAGTAGAATACAATACATGAAATCGTGTTAATGAGCATCTCGTCTTTAAAATACATTCGGCACTGACAATGTTCTCACAAACTCTAGAAATTCAAAAAAGCTATATTACCTCAACCAATAGTCTGGATAAATTGCTGCCCCCATGGAATGGATGAGTTCTAATGGTAACATGGCAAACGTGTTCTACAAACGTAATATTACTTCTATTTTGTGTTTAAGATTAATCTTATCTGTACTTACCCAATTATCTTTCATTGTTATGTTCAACGGATTGAAAAACAAATACTTTCTAGAAATGCACTTGTCAAGCTACAGATTACTTGTTGACATTGGGTGATAAGTTTAGGAATGTGGAGCATTGCAAAATAGGGCCACCGCTGTTGCATGTAAGTGTTTACATTGGCCATGAAATTAATTTGGTTTAGATGCACCAATATTGGAGATTCAAAAGAATGAACTATATATATTTCAATTTACAATAAGTATTAAGTTTTTTATCCAGACATGTCGACAAATACAACTTCATAGTCGACATATATCTTTATAGGTATAGCTTTGTGCTTGGGGAAAGATAAGCAGATGGCTAATATAAAAACAGATAACAAATGCAAAGGCAAAAATATAGACATACTTTCTTTTGATCTACCTAACGCTTTGAAATTAATTATTTCTCTAAAGTTATTTGCTTTTAGTTTTTAATTTTATGTTCATGAGAGAACATACCTATTTTCATCGAAAACGAATTCATATGTTGCAATTTTTATGTTAGGTTGTATTGTGTATTATACAACTTCAACCTCATGAATATATGTAAATATTTTCAACCGATACCATTTCACGTAATGTCATGAAAGGTACAACCGTAGATTAGAAAAAATCCTAAAGCTATTTTCATTAAAAGTAATTAAACCTTCAGAGCATTACTCAATATGCTTTAAATGGATTTCCAACAAAAAAAAAACTTGATACGTGTTCGGAACACGCTAGCCATAAATTACATAATTAAGGTCAGACTAGACGAAGATATAAGCTCCCTTGTCATCATTAAGTCACACAGTAGATGGCAACTCGTATAGAAGTGACGATGATGAGCAATATATTTATATTTATTTTCTACTTCACAGTATATTTTGCAATCGGTATGTATAAATCTATCCCATTCACCGTCTGTCTGTCTGTCTGTCTGTCTGTCTGTCTGTCTCTCTCTCTCTCTCTCTCTCTCTCTCTATATATATATATATATATATATATATATATATATATATATATATATATATATATATACCAATCCTTCTGTCTCCCTCTCCGTATGCATCTCTATCTATTCCCGACTTTGTATCTTCTTCTGTATATATATATATATATATATATATATATATATATATATATATATATATATATATATATATATATATATATATACAAAATGTATTGAATCTTTCTTGCTTGCCTTTCTTTTGAAATATTGTTTTTGGAACGAATTCATCTATTTTAGGATTGCTAATCAAATTGACAATGATTGCAAGTTAAGAAAAAAACTATCCTGTGCAGAGTTTTGCCCGCGGTTGTTAAAATTGCTGTTGAAGGGTTACATTTGATAAGTGTTAGCTATTTTCAATTTCAATATTACACAGAATTATAAATTGTGACATAATTGTATACATCTCTACATTCTTAAGCATCATTTGAAGCCACTGAATCATATATAAAACAAGCTTTTGAAATGAGCGATAAAAAATAAATTGCTTACAAATCACACAATTTGCCTGAGACGTAATATTTACTGACATATTATCAATCTGAATCTTATTTTTATTATCTCCAATGCAGAATACCTTCTTCGTATTGATTATTTATATTTATTTACGTTCTAACTGACGGTGGTAAATTCGTTGATTTTAAACGTTTATCAACATTTTGACAGCATCCACAGAAACGGTCTGGCTGAAAGATGTAACCACACCACTTCAGAGACACAAGCGATCACTCGATGACCCTGACCTTCCTGAGAAGTTGTCCTTTCTCATCAAACGCAATTCCGATACTCTGACTTTAAACTTAAAGAGAAATTATCATGTTGATCCTAATGCTGACATCTATACTGTGAGAAATTTAAATGACGGCCGATCCATTCTGGAAAAGTCGGTTGATGTCGAAAAGGAGGTAAGCGTTAAAAGGATTTCTTTATTTATGAGCGCAAACCATTTTAATGCCATCATATGTGTCTCTTTAGAAATTTAGAGGAGACCCCTTCAATAAATTATATTTGTAGAATTAACGATATGCATTTATATGTTTAAACGTTCAACTTACATAACCTTTTCAATACCAAAACGATTGTGATGTTTGATTTTTGGATTAGTTTGGTGCAGTTAATTAGAGACTGTCATTTATATTTGAAGTCCAAAATTACATTTAATGTTTAAAGAATCTGAATTAGGTTGATTGTTGTGAGTTAAGTTGGTTGGTACGTTTCACTTGAGATTCAATATATGTATGTATGTTGTAGATTGACGACAGTTTTTCGTCAAAGATTTTCAGGTCAACAACTCATTAGGCAGGTGTTTGTTATTTTCTTCCCGATTCCGTTTCTAATCATAGTGACTCCTAAGAAAGAAATATCCTCATGTTTATATCATAATTTGTTGCTTCTTTTAATATAATACCTTTCTTTTGAATGCGCAGTTGTTATTAGTTGCTTATGTATGTTCTCTTGCTTCATTATCTTAGTACTCATGTCATAACATGTAGATTCCATTATTGTTTGTCGTTCTTGATTGTAATAGTTCTTCTTCCTTCTTTCTCCAATTTGCTTTTGAGTGTCTATGTATCTCGAGTGCGTGCGTTCTATACTGTGTGGTATAATGGTTAGGAAACATTGCATTGGCTAGCTTTATAAATAGAGGACACGCAATAATTTTGATACTTTGGTCATTGCAGGAGTGAACTATGTTGATTTAATATTTTCAGAGACATTTGAAATAACCACCATTTATATATGTGTGCTCTGAAATGAAATATATAATGAGTTGAAAATATATGTCAGTGTCGAGGATACTTTGCTTGAATATATCAACCATCAGATCAATGATTTCATTTTGCAACTGATATCCAATGAAAAAAACCGTGGTTCTCGTATTATAACGTCTGTTGTTGATTTTATTCTTTTCTATATTTTACGCACGATAATTATTAAAGAAACAAAACTGTAAATGACTTATCTATGATACTGTTTTCATTTATCTAACTATACGGTCATAATGTAGGACAATGCTTTTGAATACCACTTTCTTCAGTGTTAATATTTTCATGTTTAGCTGCATTAATTGTGTGTATTGTTTTACTTTATGGTTGTGTGAATATATTTGACTCGCGTTCATTAATGTTTTCATTATCTATACTGTCTTCATTTCTAATCTCTGTTTATTCATCAATATAGTTAACATTCATATCCTCTGTTGTCAGTTATTATATAGTTAAAGTAAGTCAGCGGGCAGTTATTCGTTGTTGAACCACATTAATGCTCATTTACTATTCTGGTCATTGCAGGAGTGAACTATGTTGATTTAATAATATCAGAGGCATTTGAATTAACCACCATTTATATATGTGCGCTCTGAAATGTAATATATTATGAGGTGGAAATATATGTCAGTGTCGAGGATACTTTGCTTGAATATATCAACCATCAGAGCAATGATTTCATTTTGCACTAGATATCCCATAAAACACGTGTTTCTCGTATTATAACGTCTGTTGATGATTTTATTATTTTGTATATTGCACTCTCGTTAATTATTAAAGAAATAAAACTATAAATGACTTATCTATGATACAGTTTTCATTTATCTAACTATAAGGTCATGATGTAGGACAATGCTTTTGAATACCACTTTCTTCAGTGTTAATATTTTCATGCTTAGCTTCATTAATTGTGTGTATTGTTCTTCCTTCTGGTTGTGTGAATATATTGGACTCGGGTTCGTTAATGTTTTCATTATCTATACTGTCTTCATTTCTAATCTCTATTTTCCCATAAATATAGTTAATTTTAATATCCTCTGTTGTTAGTTAATATATATATATATATATATATATATATATATATATATATATATATATATATATATATATATATATATAATGTAAGTCCGCGGGCCGCAGGATGGACAGCACTGCAGTAAATAACCAATAATATGTAATCAATGTCCAATTATACTACTTACCCATATACTTAACTACTGACTTACTTGCCCAAATAATTATTACAGAACAATACTGTAAATGTCGTATCGATCATAATGTTTACGTTTTCCAGCTAACAAGTCATTATGTAGGACAATGCTTTTTAACACACCTTTCTTCAGTCTAATGTTTTCATGTTTAGCTGCGTTAATTCTGTGTTTATATTCATATTCCGTCTGGTTGTGTGAATAAACAATATATTGGATCTGCATTCATTGCATTTTGCATAATCTATTCCGTATTCATATATAATTTCTGTTTTTAACATCTATCTTTTGATTTTGCTGTTATCATGTAATATTTATTTAAAATCTGCACGCGGGCTGCAGGATGGACATCACTGTGTTAAGTAATAAGTAATAAGTTATCATGTCAAATTGTCCAACTTGCCACTATACACACACATATATATATATATATATATATATATATAGATATATATATATATATATATATATATATATATATATATATATATATATATATATATATATATACACAGACTGAATTGCCCAAATAAATAATAAAGGTACAAAAAATACAGAGATGTCAACATAATTATTTAAACAACTATCTGCATGTTTAAATGCCTACCTACTTCTCTACACAAATTGGAATCGAATAATTAGTTTTTCTTTCAACAGGATATGGCTTACTACCAAGACAGGGAAAATGGGGCATTCATGGCTGCAAGATGTGTCAAAAGGTCAAATGGGCAGTGTGACATACTCATAGCAAGTATAGTACTATCATATCAAATAAACAAAAATTCTTGCTGTCTCAAGCCAATTTTGTTTGACTTTGCTCGACAGATTACACAAGTATGTACCTTAGCATGGGAACAGCTCTTCACGCCTCAAAAATGATTAAAGCGTATGTCAAATTCTTGGATGTACAGTGGAGTTTATGTACATAACCTGTCATGAACTGGTAATTACAAAAGGATGTAGCTATTATTGGTATCTAAAAGATGACATTTCGCATCTCTTTATCGTCATAGTTTAAATTGACATGAAATGAATGTTGATAATCAGTTCTTGATCTTTTACCGGTACAACAGGATTC
>JARLTB010000220.1:22617500-22732500 GCA_030141615.1 Unio pictorum | reverse complement strand
GTTGACTTTGAACACACAATTCAAATATGATAGATAGCTATCATGATATAGATAACGCAAATGTCAGACTTAGTTCTTATAGCACAATGTGTGATTTTATTTGTATCTCTGATCTGGAATTTTATGATAGCTTTAACCGTTCTACTGTATGTTTGTCTTTTTGCTAGTCATCTCAATCATTTACATTCTTTATTGCAAAGCATATTATATATTATTATGTATGCTTCAATATTATATCTGTATGTTTTAATGATGTATGCTTCAATATTATATTTGTATGTTTTAATTATGTATACTTCATATTCTCGTATGGCTAGTTTTCAAATGATATTCTGTAACTAGCAACAATAAACGAAAACCTGAATCGAAATAATTATCATGTGTTTCCTTCTTTTAAAGACCCAGGCCCAATTTCCACACCATTTCACTCGGGTGCAATTAGTTAACGGAATATCAATGGTTAATGCAACCTCTTATCATGCTGATCTGTTTAACTTGGACTTAAATGGCGGATTCAATCATATTCCAGAATACGACCAAATTATACTCTTTACACGGTAAGTGCATTTACACTTTAGATATAATGATTACGCTCTTGATACAATAATAGCAGATTCAAACACGTTACGGAAGCTGTAAATATACATTTTAATATTTTCTCAATAAAGCTTAATACATTGTGAAACATGCGACATATTACCACATTCCCTCTTGCCTTTGAAAGTTCAATTAGTTGTGATAAACATGAAATTGCGTTATTACAACACAAACTATATTCACTGGATGACAAAGCAATTGTAGAGGTGTGTGATATAGGTGAGATCAATTTTAAATACATTAGATCCAGTACTGAACCTTTTTCTGAATAACTTTCGATAATGTATGTAAATATTTACGCCCGGATATGGTCATCATGTATTTCTAGGTTTTATCGCATATCAGATAAATCATTTTAACCAATCATAAAATCTTAATTCTATATCCTTTAACTGACATCAAACTATGCATTTGAACAATACATATTCTATATATTTCATCTCCTGTAACGCTAATAATAATACTAATAATAATATTAATAATAATAATAATACTAGTAATCATAATCATAATAATAATAATGAGGACATTGTATAGTTACTAAACTTTAGAAGCTCTAAGCGCTTTACAACATCTATAATGAAGCGACTACACTACATTAAAACAAATAAGAACAACCATGAAATTGGAAAACATAAAACATGTTGAAAACGTATCAGATACAAAACATTATTAGGTCTCTAAGTGTGTTCCTGCAGTGGAAAAAGGTGCGTTTTAAGAGTACACTTAAAAGAGACCACTGTGTCTTTGTGTCTAATTTCAATGGGCAATTTGTTTCACATCGCCGGGCCCTGGTATGAAAATGAAGGTTGTCTATATGACTTCGTTTTCATAGTGGAAACAATGAGTATACGATTGTTAGAAGCAGAGCGTAATCTATATACAAATGGGTGAGGCCGGATAGGTATGTTGGACTGGAGTCTGTCAGTTACACACAGCACAGATAACAAATTTTGTATTTTGTTAAGTATGGAATTGATAGTGAGTGTATCGAACAGAACAGTGCTGAAGTGTGCTCTGATCGAGGTATTCTCAATATGATCTGAGTAGCTGTGTTTTGAACTTTTTGAGGATTCTGGAATAGATATTGTGACGAACCAGACAGAATCGACTTACAATAGTCCAGCAGTCTCGAAAGTGTTAATGAACAAACAAGTGTTTTAAGTGGCATAAACTGAAACATATTTGCGAATGGAGCTAATGCGTCTTATTTCAAGATATGCAGCCTTGCATATGTTCATGATATGTTAGTGCAATATCATAGTACTGTCTAGAGTAACAGCTAGGTTTCGTACTGACTGTGTGAATTTAATGTTGGTGTTGCCGATATTTATTGTCTGAGGAAAGGAAGTGAATGAGAACGTATTTGTGTTGTGACCAGAATAGCCTCAGTTTTATCATCATTTATCTGCTGTTTGTAAATATCATCCATTATTTCACATCCGAAATGCACCCCTCTACTCCATGGATCGTAGCATCAATTTCAGTTGGGTGGCTTGTCTTGTATATTTTGGTGTCATCAGCGTACAATTGATGAGGCACTGAGTGATGATCTATGACATTTGAGAGCGGCTGAGTGTATATAATGATGAAAACAGGTTCACGAACAAACACCTGGAGAACACCAAAACATAAATCATCTTACCTGGGATGTATTCAGTTTGTAGATACAATTAGTGTCCCGTTAACTAAGTAGGACTTAAACCACTTTTAGGTTATATTCTGAATGTCAAATACATGCTGGAGACGGTGAAGTAATATATTATTGTCTATTTTGTCAAACTCTGAAGACAGATCAAAGAGGGTAGGGACAGTAATCTTTCCACTATTCAAAGCATAGAGAATGTCATTAAATACTTACCGAAGAGTAGTGTTAGTACTGTGGCAATTCAAATAAGATACAAGTTGGTTTAGAACAACTCTTTCTAAGATTTGTTATATGAATGGGAGATTAGAAACTGGGTGGTAGTTCTTTAAATCGGTATGGTCAATTGTTGGTTTCTTTAGGAGAGGCTTTAAAATGGCAGTTTTGAAAATTGATGCGAATTCACACGATGAGATAGAGGTATCGATAACATCAGTTATTGCAGGCAATATTGGGTCTAAGCACTCAAGCAGGAGTGATATTAGAAGTTCACAAGACTTTGGTGCAGTCTTCATTACGATTGTCCGTACTAATTCAATATATACAGGTTCAAATGCTCCTAATGGTATTAGCTGAAATTATTTATCATAACTGTATGGTGACTGGTCAATTGAAATTGTGTGGTCAAGCGAACCTCTAATGATTTATATTTTGTCACGGAATAAATTTTCAAATAGGTCCGGAACGGCTACTGGAGAGAAGATATTTGGAAGTGGTGTTCATTGACATTAGTTTGTTAGTTATCTCGAAGAGCTCTTTGCAGCTGTTACTCTCCGTGATGTTAGTACTGTAGTGGAATAATGTTGATAAATTGACTATTTTTGTGACATTCTTCATAGCGGCTTCATAGATTTGTTTATGAATAGTGAGTTTTGTGGAATGCAAAAGCCTATCTGTTTCTGGGCGATGTCTTTTAGAAGTGCCAAGCTGATCTCTAACACCGCTATATCGTGGAAAACGCGTTGATATTGATGTTCTACATTTGGTGGCTGGGGCATGTTTTTCAAGCAATGAACGCATGTTTTTCAAGCAATGGTTGTTTTTATCATACGGAGGTTTCTGTTAGTAGCAAATAAAGGGCAGAGAGTTATGGACTGATAAGTCAAGACAGAAAATAATGCAGAGGTGATCTGGTGCACGTTCGTGGGGTACAAGTGTGAAAGGGAGCAATAAAAATGATAAGGCAATTAAGAGAAATATTAAAGTTTTACAGGTAAGTACATTTTACTTGCCTCTATATGGCCTTAGTAAAACACTTCATTCACATTTCTTTGGCAAGACGTAGCCTAATAGAATGCTGTAAAGAAACTAGAAATCACCGATGAATGTAATGCAGATGCAATGCAGTTTGTTTCATACTAGACTATGAGTTAATATGTGGTGGGACCATTACATGTGTATAACCATGTCTGAATTAGATGTGTTCTTAATGAAACAAGTCTAGTATAGAAGGTTTTTATATAAACAGAAGACATTTTATCAGCGGACAATTACTGAGAATATTATGCTTTGGGGACAAATCCTAAACGTTTCTTATAAATAGTGATTCATATTTTCTCCCAACCTTTGTATCTCCCGTTCAACATGAAATTAGAACGTGCAGTGGAAAAGTAAACGTCACCTTCACTAGATTAAAATCACTTTCAAGTGCTTCAATCCTCATCGCATGCATATTTGTGAGGTCCATTCAAATTATGTGTGCATTTTACACAGAATAATCCATCACTCGCTCGCCAGGATAATTTTGCTTGTTAACTAAACGTATACATCATAAATGAAGAAGCAGCACACTGTTAAGTGCTACATTTAAATGCGTTGTCATTAAGCCCCTACTAAAACGTATTATTCAATGATAGTAACTCTCTGTAGAATATTCCTGAAAATGTTGCTGTCGCATTTGATAATTTGAAATGGTCTTTGGTTTCACGTCTGTGTCTGCTTTTTGCATTTATTTAGGATCTTTAGCTGATAAAGTACCTGCTAAATTAAAATTACACAAATTAAATATAGGCCGTTTAATGTATATAATTTATATTCTATTTCCTGGAGTTACTGCTCGTTTATCAGTATAATTTATATATCATAATGTTAGTAATTGCATACACAGAAACATATTTATCAGAAGTCAATCATTAAATCGAGACCATCGTAAACTTAACGTTACGTGGACTTCGCCTTTTCAAAGTACAAAACGCAGCGAGGAGAATTGGCAGAATGTTGATTTCATTTTGTTACCAATATTCAAAACGCATGAAATCAATGTATTTTGTAGGTAATCATTATATTCGAAACACTTTTATTATCCAATGTTATTTCTATGAATAGAACAATTCGAGACTACTATCCGTCGTTAAGTGACTTGACTGATGGTTTTGAATTCATATCTGTATGAGTAAGCTCGAGTCATGAGCAAGATCACATGAATAAAGAGAAAACATAACAGTAGTTAGTGAGTCACCACACCGAAATGCTTAGATTTTTATTTTGAAATTACGTTGGGCAGAAATTACATTTAACGTCTTAGATGGAACAGGTTGATTTAGAAAGAATAAAGAAATAAATAATTTCCAATATGCACATTATAAGCTACCGACCACGAACGCAACCATTCCGTAATATTTCTTCCCTATGTATTTAACTTTTGAGTCGATTGCCATATAGCATATTTTAGTCATTCCGTAAACCTTTGTAAATATGCATCATGTTGCAAATCTTATCCCTACAATATACATGTCTTAATAAACTCATAATTAACACTTTGAAGTGTAACCTTCACGAGCTGTAACAATCGCTACATAATAAAAAAGTGTAAGGCTGTCTTGGCCATTTCAAGTCTTCAACAATTTCATCAAAATTTGGAATGTGCTGATGTACTTATTTCGGTTTCAAAACTAGTCTTTTGTTCACATCGTTTCTCTCCTTGTTGATCTGCTTGTCTTCGTATCGCTGTCATTCTTTATCTCACTCTGCATTTATGTTATTCCTTTGGATAATGATTCTTCTCTCTCTCCCTCAACATGTGTATTGTCATATCCAGTTTCCGGACCTGACGTTTTCCTAAATCTTTTTCTATGTATTTATCTGTATTGTAATTCTTTTAATATTTCGATTCAAAGCAAACTGTAGACTAACTAATCAAACTCAGAACAGCAGATTTCAAAACGTTGTTTCAATAAATACGACCTGATTATCTCTTCCGTTGTTAAAGAAGGTTTTGCATGCAATATCATAGTATATGATAACCTCTTGCAACCCGTCCTTTATTCAAATAGTGCTATTCGTCGTTAACATTTGTTTGCCGCAAAGATTGCATTCTATCGCTTCCGTGTTTCGCGTAATATTTATGACATGTGAAATTAAAACAGTTTCCTTTAACATCGAATCTAACGAAATAATGTCAATATCAATTTCGAAGTTATTATATTTTATCATTTGTTTAAAGTCACATTCCGCGCAAGGCCTCAATGTTTGTTTTGATTCTAAGGCATTACACTCAGTTCAAAAAATAACAAAACCGAAACGTTTAGTAAAATCCAGAAAGTAAAATATTAGGAGGAACGTACTGCATTTTGAACTAAATCACAAATCATCCGAAATATTCGACCACTAGTCCTATGATCAAATGACCGGGATGTGGATCGAAGGGTTTCTTACAGAACATTCAAAGATTTTAAGTAAGGCTAGACCTTAATCATACATATTGGTAGACAACTCTAATAAACATAACAAAGGCCTTTAGGCAGTTGATACTCTATTGTCACTCAACGAGAAAAGGTCAAGTAAATAAAATAATTTTTGAGGTTTGCGGTATCTTGTGCAAATACACATTAATATGTTTTATATTTAGATATTCGATGTATGTTGGTGACGAGAGTACTCAAACTGGAGGTAAGTACAGTCTCACTCTCTCTCTCTCTCTCTCTCTCTCTCTCTCTCTCTCTCTCTCTCTCTCGTCATCTTTCTGTTTAACTACGTTTCGGTGACACGTATCATAGCAATTATATTATCATAGATGCACACCATGGACTGGTTTATTATTTTGGAGTCACTAACCCTTAAACATGATGGTCTACTCAAGCTGTTTCCAAGTGATTTGGTAGAAAATGTTTACTGAACATGTGATGTAAAGATTGTAATAACATTTTAGGCATACAAAGTAATAAAAACAATAACTTATGTATCACGAAAACAATCTCACTCTCTCTCTCTCTCTCTCTCTCTCTTCATATATATATATATATATATATATATATATATATATATATATATATATATATATATACAATTCACCAGTATATTTGATGTAAGGGATATATTCCATTTCATTTAAAAGTCTCAAGTAAATACGTAAATTAGATTACCATAAGTATGGATTCGTGCGTCAGTTGAACGGCATCTTTGTTTAAAAATGTTTTCTCTAATTCTTTTAAGGTCAATCCTACACAGGACAGGTTTGTGTGCCTGGTTATAGAGTTGAACTTGTTCATTTGACTGATTATTTTAGGACGACATCCGTCGCAGCACACGAGCTTGGTCATAGGCAAGTGCATTTTTAAACCATATCCGCCACATGCGTTGTCTTGCTTTCTACTTATTTCTGCTTTAGTTGATTCTTTGTTACAATATGCACAAAGTTGACTAAACGTTCTATCTGTTTTTCCCGTGTTCGCCATATAAAGCAGTAGCTCATATGTCGGATATAACACTTAGGGTACAACAGTGTAATATACATAACACACGTAAATCGAAATACACAGCAATTGTTTCCAATTTGCTACAATTTAGTATCCCACCTTGTATCATAATTACATTTATAAATACATTTCATTCACCACTCTAAAAGATAATACATAAAACATTGAAATAAGTTGTGAACTAACCTTTAAATAATTGGAATATAATGATATTTATTTATATCAATTTCTTGTCTTTAACATTTCTTTTTGTATAATTAGATAAAATATATACTATTATTTGATTACTACAAATATACGCATAAAATACATGAAACAGTATATAATATAGTTTGTTTTAATACACCATCAGCAAAGTGATTTATTTCCTGGATATTCATCTTGATAAATATGACAAAATTTTTCTAGACAATATGTAATAATCTTAAAATATAGGCAAAACTGACATATTGATATTGATAATATAATGCTGCTGCATGCTACTGAAACATGTTTGAGAGCTCTATTCGGTTTGTAGAAAATTGAGGATAAACTATTTAAATATTGTTAGGGAATTGGAAGGGTGACAACTGTACATGACGTTTTAGGCAGTAATGGAAAGAACAATTATTTATAGTGAAGATCGGTCGATTTAAATAGAACGTTTACATCAGAAGCGCATATTAATCAGTTATGGATTGAATCACACACACAGACACACACACACACATATATATATATGAGAAATATATATATATATATATATATATATATATATATATATAGCTAGAGAGAAAGAGAGAGAGAGAGAGAGAGAGAGAGAGAGAGAGAGATCACTTTGGCGGTCTGGTTTTCTTTTAAACTTACATTACGTCGTATAAAATTTAGTGCGTAAGTGTTTCTACGTATATATAGATGTGTGTGTGTTTGTGTGTGTGAGTGTGTGTATGTGTATGAATTCCATAAGCGACCATTTTCCATCCAAACAATTGTATTGTTTATGTGCGCACATTCAAATTATGTGCATAAGGTTAAATGAACGTATAATTCGTTGAAAGAGACATTTAATCGAATTATACTTGATAATTTTGTCGATGCGGGACACAATTTTACCAGATATTGTGTATGATCCTTGACCTCCATCCTCTAGGAAGTTAATTGACCTCTTATCTAAAATATGTGACGAGCATTATTGAGAAATAAACAGATTATATTTTTTATTTTATCTCTTCGTTCTTGCCATTACGTACGGCACTTTCGTCTCTATACATTGTGTTCAATACAAGTTAATATCTTGTGTATGGAGATTATATTTCTTCCTTGTATATTCTGTTATAGCCTTGGAGCTGTACATGACGGAGACGATACTGCCACAGAATGTAAAGCAGACGATGGCTTTATTATGGCTCCCTCTTTACCTATCTTCGATCCCAGAAAGGCATATTCCAAGAACCCCTGGACATTTTCTAACTGTTCCGTAGAGGCGTTTAAGAGGAAACTAGTTACCAAGTATGCGTCATCCGCATAAATAAATATAGGAAAATAGATTTAACACTCTCTATCTCTCTGTATATCTCTCTCTGTCTGTCTGTCTGTCTCTCTCTCTCACTCTCTCCCTGTACATATACATATATATATATATGTGTGTGTGTGTGTGTGTGTGTGTGTGACTGTCACGATGACCAATCCCTATTGCATTTCAGACCTAATTTAACCAAGAAAATTGACTACACCCAGGCTGATTTGGACGAATGGAGCAAGTTTATGGCGAAACTTCCTGGACAGAAGTACTCCCCAAGTTTGCAATGTCAACTAATTCTGGGATCAGGATCTGCTCACTGTGAGGTATGTAAACATTCTAAGTGTCAGTTTGCGCAGGACGTGTGAAGTATACAAAAGCATATAGCCGTTTTAATGTGCAAATAAATCCTATTGTTCTCAAATATACTTTACGTGTCATTTAATTACAAGCACAGTTTGAGCGTAAGATTATGGACGAGAACATATATATGTTTATGGTTCAAGGGGTAATCAGCACTGAATACACAGTAAGATAGAACATAATTTATGTCAATGACAAAGTGTAAAATAAATCTTAAAATCTTTAGAATAATAAAACTCCTCTCTCTCAAACATATATATATATATATATATATATATATATATATATATATATATATATATATATATATATATATATATATATATATATATATATATATATATATATATATTTGTCCTAATGGAACATGGGCAGGTTCGTGCAGTCTTGTCGATTGGTGCTGTTTACCCGTTGACCTGGGTTCGATTCGCCGTTGAGAACAAATACAAATATATAAACTGTATAATAGTATTTTTTATTAAATATTAATTCTGCCTAGTATCATGTTCCGTTATTTGAAGATTATTTTCTATTCTGTGTTTTATTCATGTTCTGTTACTTTTAGATTATTTTTCCTCCTGCGCTTTGTTCATGCTCCGTTACTTTAAAATTATTTTATATTCTGTGCTTTACTCATGTTCCGTTACTTTAAGATTAAGTTCCATCTGTGTTTTATTCAAGTTCCGTTACCTTAAGATTATTTTCCTTCCTGCGCTTTGCTCATGTTCCGGTACATTAAGATGTTTTTCCTTCCTGCGCTTTACTCATATTTTGTTACCTTAAGACAATTTTCCATCCTGTGTTTTACTCATGTTCCGTTACTTATGTACACTACACACAGACACGCTATATACACGTAAACTCTCAAGTATTGTCCGATCATTTACAACATATTTTTTTTTACGTTGCTTTTTAACTTTCATTCGAAAGTAATGACAAGCTAATAAGTGACATATACAGTTAATAAAATGGATCACATTATTAAAAGACATCAGTTCGGTTATATACTTCAGCTACATATTTGTTCCAGCCCCTTTTACGATAAAACAAAATGTTTATAGGAAGCAATATTTGGGATATTTTGTGCACAATGTGTTGTATATTCAGCCTATTTTAGATGCCATATTTGAAAGTTAGCACAATAGCAAACGTTTACACGCCTTAGACATACATTTTTGGGTAAGTTTTTTAAATTCGGTTAATAAGTACTATATTTATCCAGTAGATATATAATTCATGTGTTTCGCCCAGCGGAAACTATATATTCTTTTTTAAAATTGGAACCACTTAGGACCGACCATATCATTCATTAATAAACCTTTCATCTGGGCATCCGGTTTTGAGTTGCAGTTTCGAAGAGCTAATATATAACATTTCATCAAACAATCAAGCTCATAAATAAAACTCGTGCACAGATTGGGATCTTACACAATCTCAACATGTCGAAACAAAAGTGATTAGTGTAGCACAATGTGATGTAACTACATATGGGATGTATTCATAATAACGAAATATTACGTCTGGTGTACACTACTGTACTGTTATACTTCTCAACGTTTAACATCAATAGAGTATAGTGTATAAAAACAGCTATACAACAGAGCTTTTGTTCTTTCATTATTTTCCTTCACCAAACAATTCAAAACTCTTATACACAAGTTCTTCATCAATTTGTTGGACTTGTATTTGCGCGTGTAAAATGTTAGTGAAACTCGAAAGAGATACACACAAACACACACGTACCCACACACACACACATACAGACAGACAGACAAACATACAGACAGACCGACAGACATACATAAATACATAGAGACTTGTTCATTCATATATGCATATATACATACACACCCATATACATGTATACATCCGATAAATGTATGACCAACACAAACATCTTGTACTCATTTTTTTTAAGATCATACAAGTTTAGTCTATAGCCAAATTAAACTGCAAGATCATGTAAAATCATCAAGTGTAAGCTATACCACTATGATAAATTTCGTAACATCTGGATTGTTAATGATTGCTTCATTGATGTCATCACAAAGGTCACATTTGTACCTTTTACCAGCCTTTGATTTGGCATGCTCACTGTAGTTTTAATACCGGGAGGATTCGAGTTCATCTTGAGTGACCAAATTTTTTAAGTGTTATATACCTTACCGAGTGACATCATCGCGTATTCTTACGTAGAATTCGCTCTTAAAATCCCTTTTCTACAATATCTACTTTGGATTAATCTTGGCTGTGGGACAACAGATTTTCCAGGGATTCGATGTATTGCAAAACTGTCCATCTCAACTATCACTTGAAGGGTTATATTTGTCACCTTATCTGCAAAACTTGCTCTGACAGTATTTATTTTATTGTTCAGGGAAGCTGGAACATTTGATGGTTTTGTTATAAGTGTTGTTTATTATGGATCGCAGTATTCATGGCTTCCTTAGAGCGATCTTCATCTTGTTCACGTTCTACATTTAAGTATTAACTGTCTTTTCTCGAGCCTACTAATTATTGTTTTAAAATTTGCAATTTAAGTTCACATATAGTGAATTGTCTCTCCAACTCTTTTGTTTCATTCACATATGAATTTACGCTTCTTAAATTCAGTCGACTGTAGGTTCATTGAACCGTTAGGACACGTTCTTGGACTCTTAAGTCATCTCTGGTCATTTTTAGAATTAATGGCAGTACCTATTTGGAGAAGGTCCTTCTGGAGTACAGAAACACTATTGAAATCTACACTAACCATATTATCTGATTGCGAGCTAGTAACTGACTTGGAAAATGGTTTTAAATGATGGCGTATATGTGTTTTATAATCAATGAATTTTTTTAATTAATTACACCCCAAGCAACTACCCTTATAAACAATGCCCTTCTATAAGCAGAACAATATTTTTTAGAGGAAAGATAAATTGGTTTAGGAGTGACGGTATGAAATGGTTTAGTATACCATATTTAAATTCTCCAAAATAATAAAAGCTGTTATCTTTATAATTTGCTCCTTTATTATCTTGTGACTTCCCGTTCAAGACACGTTTTCAAAAGAGCCTGTACACATTGTGTCAAACCATGAAAACTTTTTTGTTTTAAATGCAAATTAAAAAATGCTTAATAAAGTAAACGGTATTTGATATAAACACCAACAATCGTTATGATATCTTTATAGTCATATATCTTATTTGATATTTTACACCACATTTCAATTTCCAGCTCCAGCTGAGTAATATGGACGAAAATGAGTATTTTGCAATTTATTACAATTTTCAAATGTTCTAATAAGATATATGTTGCATAAATGAAAATAATAACAACAACTATATCTTATTTGGTGTTAATAAATGACCACATCAATTTATGTAGATACTTACAATTTAAGCATTGTTGTCATGCGATTCACCATGCAAAGACAAATGAAAATGGTTCAGGACATCACTGAATATCGTCGTACCATATTTCCCATCCACTCGGGTTTGAACAAAACAACTTTATTTTTGGTGTGAATGAATGTTAAGTAAATTTTTAAAATGAATCCATGTATTTTAATTAAATATATTTACGTGATACATATACAGTGCGTGTTCCAAGTTAGACTAAAGAACTGGATAAATGTTGTTCAAGTTTCATTGTTCAACAAATTTTGCGATGTAACTGTTCCGTTTGTATTTATAGCTGTTCCCTAACAGAATATATAGCTAGTTCTAGTCTAGTTTCTAATGTACAGATGACACTTTCTACTCTAACTCTAGTGTCCATATTTATGATTCAGAAACATAATAAAATTATTTTTTTTAAAAATGTTTCTTCGTTTTTTTTTCTTAAAGAAATATCAGACTCAATTAGACCGAGTCAGCATAGTTGCATATCGTCAAAATTAGATTTACTGAATTATAATATTTACTTATTGCATTTTTACTTCTACGTGTTGAGAAACATTTATACTTGCAACATTTATTTAGACACCTGCATGTTTTTCCTTGTTGACAACTATTGCTCTTTACGAAAATTAGTTTTACGACAGCGTTGCTACTCTTTTGCATCAATTATTTATGTCGAGCTGTTAACAGTTATTAACCTATGTACCATATGAAAATACTGAATTGTTAAACAGAGAAGACCATGCTTGTAGCATAGTTTCTCGTCATATTTCGTATATTAATGTCCTCACATGAAGAATGGTATGGTTTGATCAGGTACCCACATGCAAATCGATATACATATGTTTGTTTGTTTCTGTTTTCAATGAAGTTTCAGCTTGAGAGGAGATGTCGATTCATGCATTGCAAGCATCCAACGACCAAAACATGCATGCAAACGTATTACAGTGCAGCTCCTGGAACCACGTGTGGACTAAATATGGTAATCGCTCCTCTTTATATATATATATATATATATATATATATATATATATATATATATATTTCACTATGTTTGTCTTCCTCTCTCGGCTACAAATTATTAAGAACATCATGTTGGATTTCTAGGTTGAAAAACTCATTAATCAGATGACAGTTCGTTCAAATATATATGACGTATGCAACCAGTGTATATTAATTAAATAATATTTTGGTTGTATAAGAAACCGTTTAATATCTTGTACAATGATTCCAACTTAAATATAGTCATTTAGTTTGCTATATCTACCTAATTGCAAATCAATTAAATCAAGAACCCTATGTTTATAATGCTTCAAAATATAACGATCCGCTTTATACATTTTAAATTATGCAAAAAATATTTTTCTCTTTTTGTGCAGTGGTGTCAACAGGGAAAGTGTGTTGAGATTCATCATACATAAGTGAGTACTCATTTCAGTTTATCTTGAAAGTTTTAATAGTTTTCATCCGAGATTCGTCATTAGAAGGATGCAACATAAAATACAGCGCAAATGAAGAGCCACGCTGTTGCCTTTGCAAAGATACTCCAGTTGCCTCTATATCATCTGCATCCATTGATGGTAAAATAAACACAATGCAAAATGTGCACTTCAGATTTATCTGCTTATAATGTTTGATCTAATTTATTGCGATGCATTAAACGTTTGTGATCATTTGATTATAATCTTACAATGATGATGGTGTTGACGAGGGCAAAGAAAATTATGTGTGACGATGACGATGATAAATAATACATGCACTTGACTTTAATATTTAGTAAAGCATCACTACTACAATTTCTTCGAGTTGAAAATTAATTAAATCAGTCCTTGTATTTTCCAGGTCCATATTGCAGTCTTCCAGTTTTAGCCAATCACGAAACTGGAATATGTTTCGGGGTTCAGAGTTGCGTGACAGGATACTCAAACTTTTTTTTATCTTTTACTCACTAATTCTGGATAAACGTAGATACTTACAATATATTTGCTATGTTCAGAGTAGACGATTGACTTTAGCAGCTGAACAATAGGTGATATTAAGTTTCAATCAAGTCTGATAACTTGTTTAATGTGTAGCTTTAATGTTATAAAAAAAAATACGCCCTACGAAAACAAAACTAAATCACCTCACTTTTATGTTGGTGTCCTGATTACTTTATTTGAGCAGATTTATGATGTTGTAATGGCTATTTTCTGTGTTGTATTAAAATACATAGCCTTTGCACTATTACAGTTGTGTTTTTTATTTATTTAGTGTAATTGTGTAAGAATAGGCATAAAAACAGCAAATATGCCATTTATTTCCAAATCCGAAAGCCTTGTAGTGTCATTAATAACTTCATTTCTAAAACGTCAAATTCTCCGCTATAAACCTTGCAATACTAACCGAATTTATGAAACTGAAATCCGACCAAAGTTAAAAGCAAGAAATAATGAAATTATAATTGTTGCTAAAATGTTTTAATTGGTATGTTTGCAAGCTATTTGTAAATATCAATTATTAAGAAGTTATATTCGTTTGAATAAGGCAAAAAGTAGCTCACCACCTAAAAGGTCGTTCTTCAGTGACATAAGTAAATAAAGGAAGTGCTTTGTGTCAATATGAGAACAAACGTTGGTTGACTAATGGGACAACCATGCTAGGATGCGAAAGGTCGATCGAAAGAATTATTCTACCCCGTCGGTTTCAATCGATATAGTAAACCTTCTGTTTCAATGTTTGTGACAAAGCTTGTGGAGAGTAATATAAGGAATTACTATTTGACAGCTGGCCAAGAGAGCTTTAAGAATTTGTATATGTGGAAGCTGGCAATTAATATTGTTTATTGTTGCGTATCCATAAATACAAAACACTGTATAATACATATCAAAAAGAAAAAACACTAGATCAGTCAGGCAATGAAGAAAACAAAAATGTACAGTATGCATTATGTTCAATTCATCATGTCTCCTAGATGTGATTGAAATATTTCACAATTGTAGCAGGTCAATGTCGGACAGAAAAAAAGACCTATGCGTTTACAATTCTGGAAGACAAATGTATGCTTAAAACTATTTTGTATCAAAAACACGGTCATCTTTAATTGTTATAAATTAGGTAATATTATATCTTTTCGCTTAATATATAGTCACTTTTAACTTTCAAAGACGAAGGCTTTGAACTCGGACCAGTGAGTTACAAGTACGAAATACAGTGTCTTTTTCTGTTGAACAAAATGCACACACACGACTCAAAGAGAATAATGACCAATACATATAGTACTGAAAAAGCATATTTTCTCAGTCAGTTGACGAGACGTGAAGGACGTTTACACAGCGTAAAGCACTTCTGTGCCATCTTAATAAAATTGAGAAACAAATATCGTTAAGAGATCTTACATACTTAATATACAGTGTGAGAACAAAAATTATATAAAATGTAATATATATATTTACCAATGGCTAGATGATTTGTCTACAAATGTGATTGCCCGGGTTCCAATCAAAGCTGAGTCATAACAAAGACTTTTACAATTAGTATAACACTGCCTCACGTTGTGGTCAGCGTAAAGACGATAGTGCTAGGACTCTGTCGGCTTAGTTTCGGGATACTGTTACCGGGTGTGACGTCATGATCGATGTACAGCATCATGTTCAGGTGCTAGATATTACAATAAACTGCCAAACTGCAAAAATTGTTACTATATGACTTAACAATTTTTAAAGCTATATTAAAAATCAAATTACAGACACAGACTGTTAAATGATTCAACTGATAAGAATGGCAATGACAACAAATATTTTAAATATGTTAATGTTAGGTAAGACAAAACCAAGGAGAGTTTTTGATGTCCCAGTGGAAACTATAGTCACGTTAATGTGATGGTGACTTTAGTTGAGGTAAAATATTACAATCAAAGCTTGAACGTAATTGCGGAACAAACAGAACAGTAAAGAGAGATCAAATTTCTAGTGGTTGTCTAAAATAAATTATCATTAACTTAAACTGAACTCAAACATTTTTAAAAAAGCTTTATAATCAAATTCAAGATATCGACTGCATGTTTCTCCGAATTTCAGAAAAGATTAAATAAACACAGGTGGTATATTTCCACTTCTTGCAGTTATACCTGCAAAAAACGCTGCAACTCACGTTACGGAAAATTCAACTGCACCTCGTGATTTTGAGCTTGATGGTTCAAAGTTAGCGGTGAAAGGAATGGTGAAAGTTATACCAAAGAGGCAAAATATAAAGATCACCAGAGAGTAATACATATCAAAAAGAAAATCACTAGATCTGAGACTTACCGGGGCACTTCGTTAGATTTAAAGCGTCTTCCACCAATATCTAATCTTGACTTAATTAATGATGTTGAAAACTAAATAATACAAATTTAAAATGAGTATTTATACGTGATCAATTTTCTAACCAGACAATAAAGTTGAACTTGATATCATTGATCTCGATAACAGTTCTAGTCCACTCTCTCAATGGGTTGAATACGCAATTGATTGACGCGGATTTGTTTATTTCGATTCTTACCGATTTCTTCCTCCGAAAGAACTTATTTTATATAAACAAATCCATTCCGTGTTGTATTTCAACATTACCAACAAAACAATTAACCGATCCGCCAATGTGTGGCCATGAAGTAAATCGCGTATTAGACGCGATTTCGAAATCTCCTCCAGACAATACTTTACTCGTACAAAATCAAGATTATACACCTTACCTTCTGATGATACAAATGGGTTATTTATTTGTACCAACTCTTGTATGTGACGTTATTTCTTCCCACGATATATACATTTTACTTTTCGATGTCTATAGAAATCTTAGGTTACATTCGTCAAGTACATGCACATCTTTATGTTCCGCTAAGAATAATTGCTGTAAAACATTAACTTTCTCTGCTAAATTTATTTAAATATTTAAATAAAAAGTACATTAAATAGTTCAACATCCATTTCAGGTAATATTTCAGCGAACATATAGTTTTTCACTTATTAGTTCCAGTTTCGTATGTACACATATTTCTTCCATATCGCACGAGTTATATATTGGAATAAGTGTCCGGTCAGTGACGTTTTGTGTTAGTAGAGAAACAATAGACAGTACTCGCTGTGACGTTTGACCAATAACGCATAGTGACACCTAGTTTCATTTGGAAGTCAGTTGTTATGTATAGTCCATATCACCTTTGACCTCTTTAACTTCGTATAGACCTTCCCACTGGACTAGTAACTTATTTGAAGAGGTAGGAAGAAGCAATATAACCTGATCTCCTTCATGAAATTTCATATAGCGCGCTTTACGGTTATAATACTTGGCATATCTGCATGCCGATTTCATTAATTTATCCCGAGTCATATGGCATCTAGGTTATAGTTTTTCTTCGCAGATCAAACACGTACTGGTAAGACGTTTTTACTTCCTCGCTCGCTACGTCACCCGTCCATAATTCGCATAGTATCTGCATCCGGCCTCGAACTGTTCTTCCGTACAACAATTCAAAAGGTGAAAACCCTAAAGTTTCTTGGGGTACTTCACGGTACGCGAATTTATTTCACCCATAACGTCAGAGGTGAATTGGGCACCACAATCCGTAAGGATCTCTTCTGGCACCCCTACCCTACTGAAGATGTCAACCAATGCTTCAGCCAACCTCTCCGTTTCAATAGTTGGTAACGCTACTGCTTCGGGATATCTGGTTGCGGAATCCACAGGAGTAAGAATATACAGATTCCTTCTTTCGGTAACTGGTTGTATTGGTCCTACAATATCTACCGCCACTCTTTTAAACGGTGTATCTATTAATGGCATCTGTCCTAAGGGTATCCTTGTGACCCTTCCCTTACACCGGGATTTCTGACATACGTCGCACGACCAACAGAAACGTGTGACATCGCCATTAACACCAGGCGAATATAATTCAGCAACTACTCTGCTGGTGGTCTTTGCCTTACCTAGGTGTCCTGCCATGCTAGACTCGTGTGTCACCCTAAGTACCCGTGATCTATATCTCTGGTGTACGACCACTTGCCAATACATCTTACCCTCCCGAGTGATAAACTCCCTATGAATTAGCCCGTTCATTCGAACAAATCTCGATCTGTTCCCACCCTTGAAGTGTTTAACAGCGCCGGGCGCGATTTTCTCAACAATAGTTTTGATACATTCGTCACTTTCTTGCTCACGATTAAACTCGTCACGCGATATTCCGGAAATCGGTTTAGGGACTATTAATTTCTGAAAGGCATATTTTTCTCGTCGGGCATTCGCTTGCGTTGCGCCTGCCTGGACCAACGGTATCTTAAAATATGCCATGGTTGGAAGACGGGAACCTTCAACATTACATATCGTCAGATCGTAAATAGGGTCTTCCGTACAAAGGGCATCAACAATTCCGGTTAAGAAAGGTGTTTCTACAGTTACCTTTGCGACGGGAATGCAACCGATCGTCTGATCGAGTAACATATGGGGACTCCCACCCTAACATTTGGGTATCCTGCACGAGACTACGATTGATCACTACATCCGTGCAACCAGTGTCACGTAATATTACTACTTCTCGTTCATTCACGAAACCTCTCGCGGTTGGTACTCGCGCTACGGGAAAAAGACATGTGCTAAGTGAATGAATACCTGGTTCTACCTGCACGAAATTATCAAATATAGCTTTACTTTGTATAACAACGGCTACCTTATATACAAGTCCCTTTCTGTTAGGACATTTTCTTGAACATGACCCCATTCGTTACATAAACATTGTATACCCTGACGATCTGTATCCCTAACTGACCTACTTGCCTCACCTGATTTCACAAGCTCCCTAGGCATTGGTCTCGTAGATTGGTTTCCAGACAAAAATCGTTTGAAATCACGCTCTGGACTCCCCCATGAGCATCGGTAAAGAAATCGGCCTCCTTAGCCATATCCTATACGTTTGAGAAGACTTTCTCTTTCAAAAATTGACTCAGTTCCCGACCAACTGTGTTCAACAATTTACCTCAGAGCAAGAAATCAGTCAACCCTTCAAACGTTTTCACCACTTTGCCGCATTCAATCCATCGTTATTCTAACGATGAAGTGACCAAAGGTTTCTCCCTTCTCTGGCTTGCTATACCTGAACTTTTAACGAATGCCCTGTTCAGTGAGCTCGTACCTTTTTAGACGTGCTTCCTTGAAGATGTCGTAATTCAACACATTGCCTCTAGGAAGTCGTGAGTACACATCCAATGCGTTACATTTTAAAAATGCACTAAGATGCAGTGCCCAGTCATTTCGACTCTATTCCTGGTTCTCGGCATATCACTCAAACCGATGAAGAAAACTCTCCAAGTTATCTTTTTCATTGTCAATGCGCGGTAATTTAGGACACTTCAATTTGCTAGAAGCAGAATTTGGTTCTCCTTTTCTAGATGTTGCTAATTCTATATTACGTTCATGATCTCGTTGCTTTAATTTTTCTTCTATTTCCAAAGTTTCTAACTTTGCCTGTTTTTCCCTTTATGTCTTCTCCCTCTCTGCTTCCCTTTCCCAATCAATTATTTCTCTTTCGGCCTGTTTTTCTAGTACTATCTTACCGTTCTCTAATTCTATCCTTTCCCTTTCAAAAGTCAATTTTCTTTCTACTGCTTACCTTTCGATCTGTTTCTCTAGTTCTATCCTTTCACTTTCAGCCTGTTTTTCTAGTTCTATCAACTCCCTCTTAGCTTCCCTTTCTTTTTCCCTCTGGTCCCTTTCCCTAGCCTGTTCTTCCTGAATAAATGTCTTTAAACTTTCTCCCTCATACCCAAATTCTTTGCCTAATTCGACCAAGTTCTTAAGGGATGACATGACTAATATAAATATCACAAATATAATATTAAGGACTGGACTAACCTTATCGTCCCGAAAAAGGCTACCTAAACAATACTTTTAATGAGTTAATAGTGGACCAACCGACCAAGCAAATACAAAATATTATCACAACTTGAAAATGATTTTGTCAATAAGTTCACACTCAAATTTAAACAATAAGTTGTAGACATAAAATAGCAAGATGATGACGATTCACTTAATCCAAAGATTCCACTTCTGACACCATTGTAACAGTATTGTAACCGAGTGGGTATTGGATTAAATGAATAATTCAAACACAATGCTTGAAAGATAAAAATGCATTAACTTGATAAGTAAAGAAAAATGTATGATGTAAAAATACAATGATTCTCACACATACTCAATATACACTTGATTCAATCACTCTATACTATCACATATTGATAACAAACCATTAATATATATATATATATATATATATATATATATATATATATATATATATATATATATATATATATATATATATATATATATATATATATATATATATATATATCTGATATACAGCTTAAAGAAAATTCAATTTCAAATAATAGTACACTAGAATAATCAGTTTAATGTATAGACAAGGCTTGGGATTCAAACAATCTCAAGTTAGTAGTAATAGGGGACACTATAGCGTCAAGGGAAAATCCAGTCAAAAACAGCTTGGGACACTATGGCGTCAAGATTTATAGCGTCAAGGGAAAATCCAGTCAAAAACAGCTTGGGACACTATGGCGTCAAAACAGCTTGGGATACTATAGCGTCAAGGGAAATTGAACAGGGTGGGACTATAAAGCGTCAAGGGGGATTGAACATAGTGGGTCTATATAGCGTCAAGGGAAATTGAACATAGTGGGACTATATAGCGTCAAGGGGAATTGAACATAGTGGGTCTGTATAGCGTCAAGGGAAATTGAACATAGTGGGACTATATAGCGTCAAGGGAAATATAACATGGGGAATAGAATGGGTATAGGGGACTGTAGAGGGACAAGGGAAAAAAGGGTGACAATGAAAGCTACTATCTTTTCGAGACCTATGAGTGGCCCTGAAAACAAGCCACACAATCTCCTATCAAAACAGAAGGGAAGGAAAATAAAATGGTACAATCTCCTATACACACAGAAAGAAAGGAAAACAAAACAAGGATAATAAAGAACATCATACATTCGATGTGAAATATGTTCATTTTCATTCATTCATCAATTTAGTAAAATGGTAGTGTGATATTTATTGTCGACTGACTTTTTAACATATCTCAAATTTAAGGGATGTCCTGTGTTTCTCAGCACACACTACAAACAATGTTGCCAAGTTGTAACAAATCTAAGTCGAAGGGGAAAAAGAAGCAGCAGCAAAATATGCTTTGTTCTATCGACAGTCTAAGATGTGTGTTTTGATTTGAAATTCAAAGTTAACCATAGGCAGGGTCATAAAGTGCAATGTCACTCGCGTCAATCATTGTTACATTGTTAAAATTCTTCCGAAGGTGTGTTTTGGTTCTGGGTTTTTTATGTCAAACTTAGCCATAAGCAGGGTAATACAGTGCAGGATCACTCGCGTCATTCTTGAAATAGTTTTGTATTTGTTTCATTTCTATAAAACGGTAGATCTCATGCTTAAAAAAATTTCCGTGACACATTGCACTGCCAAAAATAAAGATAAAACTCTGATAACTGAATTGTACAATTTTGTTAGCTCAAGATTTTATTTCATCCAACGATTTACTGATTGACTATTTGTAAGGGCGTAGCGTTTGAAAAACAAATTACCTGACAAACGAAAATTATGGTGCCTACTGATTAAAATTTTGGAGAGGTATCTTCAAACGGGAACATCTACCATTAGGATTTCAATCAAACGTATTACAACGGAGAGAGAGAGAGAGAGAGAGAGAGAGAGAGAGAGAGAGAGAGAGAGAGACTACGTTATACCTACTTTTGAAAAGAATCAGGACACTTACGCTTGTTTTTGAGGTATATTTTCCCTTAGAAAAATTCAAAGAAACACACATCCCATTTAGAAAATCAATTCCATAGGAAAGGTCCACGATTTTAAAATATCATCAGAGTGAACCGATGACAAATACGACTAAAATGTTCTCACAAAATAGTACATCCAAACATGTTTTGGTGTATTTCGCAATAAGACTGACATTTCCACGATGATGCGATTATTTGCGCATAAGTTTTATTGTTTGGAAAGTGACTAGTGGACAGGTACAGAAATACACGCCTTATCTTCTCGCTGTGAGAATAACAACTGAAGCCGATTTGAAGCGAAGGCGGTAGAAAATATCGGTTTGCCAATGAAATCACTTACAATGAGTGACGCATTGTTTGGTTCGAAATTCAAGGTAGGTAGTGTAGTGGTCAGGCGCAGAAAAAAACACGTCTTATCTTGTCACTGTACTAAGAACGAGTGAGAGCAATTTGAAGCTAAGGGGGTAGAAAAAAAGTGTAGCCAATAAATTGCTTCTAACGACTGGCGCATTGTTTCGCCTAGGCTCATGCATTGATTCAATTGCAGCGCAGGCAGACTGAAGTGTGAACGTACAATCCTTTTGTTGCACATTGTACCATTTCTTCATGACACATCAACTACTTAACTGCAATTATTGTTCGAGTTTTAAAACTGACCAAAAATATACTTTCTCACTTTGACACTTTGACATAAACACATTCGTCTAGGTAGAGAGAAATAATATAGTAGTGAGTGGTAACTTTTGTAAAACTAATGAATTTGGGGTTTGTATAAAGTAAATAAACTAAAGTACAGTGAACTTCAAGGAAATTAAAGTACAGTGAACCTCAAGGATGATAACCCAGTCTGTCTGTCTATTGATGTGAATATTTACATAAAAAACAATATGACCTGCAAAACACAAAGATATACGGCAAGCATGATTAGAATGAAAACAACAACACCTAACTGTAGTAACAAAGAGATGCGTTTATTCAAGTCCGCGTAACTTAGAGTTTCAATCCTCTTGTAAGACAAACTTGGTATCCTTTTGTGAGCGTGAAATTAAAATACTGAAGAAACTTAAGCGCTTTGCTATAGACTATAATATAGATAATTTCAGCAACAAACTAAACAACATAAATACCGTTACAACAATAGAAAGCCCGAAATCGTCTATTAAAAAGAAATGCGTTTAAAAAAATAATTAAAGATTAACGATGGCTAAGCAATAAAACCGAATTAAAGAAAGGCAATGACATTGGTATATAGGCCCTTCACTTTGATATTGTATGCGGATGTAATCTGCCATGTATTAACAGTTTGAAAAAAGGTATACGCAAAGAGAAACCTCAATTCAAACTGACTTTTTCAGATTTGTTCCTTCTGTTTATTTTTTTGGGAACACACCTAAACACTATTCAAGGAAAATACACATCAAAACAAACCATATCATTTACTATCCAAAATCACACCCTTTACTAACCACACACACACACACACACACACACACACACACACACACACACACGAGAAGCAACCAAAAACAAACCACATCATCTATTATCCAATATCACACTATCTATCATCCACACACGGGAAGCAGCCAAAATAAAACATACCATTTACTATCCACACACACACACACACACACACACACACACTCACACACACGGGGAAGAATCCAAAACAAGCCATATCATTTACTATCCAATATCACACCATTTAATATCCACACACACGAGGAAGCAGCCAAACAAAACATACCATTTACTATTCAATCACACACACACACACACACACGGGAAGCAGCCAAAAACAAACCACATCATCTACTATTCAATATCCCACCATTTAATATCCACACACACGGGGAAGCAGCCAAACAAAACACACCATTTACTATCCAAAATCACATCATTTACTATCCACACACACGAGGAAGCAGCCAAAACAAAACATACCATTTGCTATCCACACACACACACACACACACACACACACACACACACACACACACACACACACACACGAGAAGCAACCAAAAAAAACCCACATCATCTATTATCCAATATCACACTATCTATCATCCACACACGGGAAGCAGCCAAAACAAAACATACCATTTACTATCCACACACACACACACACACACACACACACACACACACACACACACACGGGAAGCAGTCAAAATAAAACATACAATTTACTATCCACACACACGGGGAAGCAGCCAAACAAAACACACCATTTACTATCCAATATCACACCATCTATCATCCTCACACGGGAAGCAGCCAAAACAAACCATATCATCTACTATCCAATATCACACCATCTATGATTCACACACGGGAAGCATCCAAAATAAAACATACAATTTTCTATCCACACACCGGTAAGCAGGCAAAACAAACCACACCATTTACTATCCAAAATCACACCATTTACTATCCACACACACGAGGAAGCAGCCAAAACAAAACATACCATTTGCTATCCACACACACACACACACACACACACACACACACACACACACACACACACACACACGGGAAGCAGTCAAAATAAAACATACAATTTTCTATCCACACACCGGTAAGCAGGCAAAACAAACCACACCATTTACTATCCAAAATCACACCATTTACTATCCACACACACACGAGGAAGCAGCCAAAACAAAACATACCATTTGCTATCCACACACACACACACACACACACACACACACACACACACACACACACACACACACACACATACACACACACACACACACACGGGGAAGCAGCCAAACAAACCACACGATTTACTATCCAATATCCAATAGCCAAAACAAAACATACCATTTACTATCCACACACACACACACACACACACACACACACACACACACACACACACACACACACGGGAAGCAGTCAAAATAAAACATACAATTTACTATCCACACACACGGGGAAGCAGCCGAAACACACCCTACTATATACTATCCAAAAACACATCCTATACTAATCACACACACGGGGAAGCAGCCAAACAAAAAATATCATTTACTATCCAATATCACACCATCTATCATCCACACACGGGAAGCAGCCAAAATAAACAATATCATCTACTATCCAAAATCACACTATCTACCATAGACACACACACGGCCAAGAAGCCAAAACATACAATGTACTATCCACAAACGCGGAAGCAGCCGAATCAAAACGGTTTAGTGTTGGAAATGGTTGGGTAGTTTGATGTGAGGGATAGAAAGAAGTCAAAGAGCATATATATTTTACAAAAATATAAAACAAACGACAGACACATTGGTTTCAAAAGACAATGTTTATTCAAATAAGAAACAACTCACAAAACAATTTTTTCAACTAACAAATATTGATTCCAAGAAGCAGTGCACGAACTACAGTTCAATAGGTAATAAAGTTCCCAAGTATCCATTTTTTTGTAGCCTTGTTTTTTTCCTTTCCTCACAGGTGATGATAAGTCATCAATTCGATCCAGACTTTTTGCTTGAAAGGGTCTGTCAAGTAACTGTTTGTTTGCTTCGTCTCTTTACTTTTGGCCAAGTGAGCTTCGATGCGATCGATTTCTCGAGCAAACAATGGAGGAGAAGAATGATCACGTAAGTCTTTATACCACTGAAGTAACACGGCTTCTTCGGAGATGAGACTCCAAGCTTCGTTCAGATAATTGTCCAATTTTTCTTCTTGACTCATCATCATACATTTATCGTGTTGAATTTGACTGGGATGATCGATTTGACATCCATAACAATCTTTTTTAATCAGGTCCCTCATTGTATCTTCCAAGTGTTGTGCAAAACAAGCTACTAATTGTTGTTCCTGTTCTGGCCATCTGGATTGTATGATCACTACCTCTTCTTTTTGGTCTTGGGGATCTGCTTTTTCTGTAACCTCCCATTCCATGGATTCTCCACTATTCAAAGAAGGACAAGGGTCTTCCATAATGTCTAATAGTCTAGAATGACTTCTCTCAAACTGTTGATTTCTATGGTATTATCGAATTCAGCATACAGAATGATATTCGCCGTTTCTTCAAGAGGCCTTGCAAACTGAAGTTCCACACGCAGTTGCCCAGATTTTATAGGGTGGAAATGTCCCTCGTCGCTGCCTTGGTCTGGAGTGAAATCAAAAGCCCACAACGTGTAACCTCTTGCATAGTCGTCGTAGGAAATACCGTGACTGGTGTTGGTTCCAAACTGTCCTGTGGCTTCGTACAGCGACAAGTACGACCTCAAGTAATTTTTCTGTTCACCAAAGTCGGGTTCGAAGGGTCTGGTACACAATGTTTTGCCATCGCGACTGACTTCGATTTTGGATACTCTGCAGTGCTTAAACTCGAAAGGATTGATATTGTGCGCACCATTGAGGGCTGCATTGCTGACGATACCAATGAATAAACGTTTGGGTAACTGTCCTTGGAACAGATGATCTTCGATCTTAGATCGGAGTCCAGCGGCAATGGTGAACGTTTTGACTTCCACGCGTCGTATCGGATACTTGGCTGTCGTTCTGCTCAAAGTGTGACTGATATCATTTCCCACTTTAGGTAACACTTCCACGCGACGTATGTATAACCTGGCCTCTTGGATAATGGTTTTGTAGTCGTTGGCATGAGCCATCAAATGGAAAGCAGCACTGCTACGATTCAGTCTCAAGCGAATATCTACTCCGTTTAGCAAATACTTCTCTTGAAACCACATGTCCAAATGCAAACGATCGAACAGTTCTAAACTACGTCCTTCCTTAATTTTCTTTCGACGGTCGTTAAAACCCACATTGTGAGGATCGGCAGGATTGCCATCGGCTGCTGCTACGGGTAAGTCTGTGTCGTTAAACTTATCTGCGGTGTCAGGTTTCCATACCACGCAAGCATCTAGATGAGTGTTCTTGGCTTCTTTTCCGTACGTCAAGAGATTTTCGAGGTACGCTCGGTAAGGGTAAGTATCCATGCTACTGCTGATCAGTTTGTTATTCATGTACAAATCCACATCGCTGAACAAGGAATGCATGAAATTGTTGACAGGAGCTACTCTATCATTGACTCCTGGATTGGTGTTGTCCGTTTTGGTGACTTTCACTTTCAAATACAAGTAACTGTTGTTGAGATCGATGTAATCTTCGGGTTGTCCTTTGATTTCAAACTCAATGGGAGCTGAATCCGTCAAAGAGGAGACGGGATGAAATTCGACCCATTGGGCTTCTTGCATGGTCATCATCGTGGGTGGCATGGCAAAGAGATCCAGTTCCGACTTGGAACAGGCACAAGATTCTTGGTGCATCATTTTTTCTTTAGGTTTTTTTCTTCACTTTTAATAATCAAAAATGTCTAAGTCTCGAGCGGTTCTTTTTTTCTTCGTCTTTCTCACTTTAGAGGTACGGAAAGGGTGCCTTCGTCGACGCTTTCTACCTTGTCCTTGCTGTGTCGTCAGGGAAGCAGGAATGTTAGACTCGGTGCCGTTCAGAGCATTTATAGGATTTTCTCGTCGACCCAAAATCTCTTTACCCGTTTGAAGCAAGGCATTTTTGCCTGCTCTCAAAAAAGCTTCCTTAGGGTTTTGTTTGTCAATGAGAACATTGTAAAGAAAATCTTTGCCGTGAGTCAATGCGGCATCTTTTATGGTGTGCAATCCTCGTGTCACCATTGGTTTTAAAACAGGGACCACGGAACGAAAGGCTGATTTAAACATATCTCCTAAACCATGTCCTCGTTGTCGAGTGACTCCTTAGTACACAGGATACATCACTTTTTCAGTTGTTGGAGAATCGTTTTTGAAAATGGAGTTTCACTGTGACTTTCCCTTTGGTAAATGGAATATTTTGACCTAGTTCTCCTTTTATAGTAATGTTGACACTGTCGAAATACGACTTACTGACGGGTAAATAATGAGGATGTACAAATTCGCGGTGAACGTGATAGGTATTTCCACCTTCCTCGTCAGCGGTAGTAGTATCTACTTTGAAAGGAATGACACGTAGTAACGGTACAGAGGTGTGTCCTACTACGTTGTACTCCACCACATCGGAGTACACAAACATCAAATTGAGTCCTTGGTTCATTTCTACAGGGGATCGAAAATATTTGGTAAAATCCAAGTTACTGGATATGCCTGGTATTTCTTTTTTCTTCGGGAGCATCTTGAGGTCTCCACCTAAGATATCAAACAATTCAGGACAAAAGGTAATGGCTATTATTTTCTTCTCTGAAAATTTGATCATGAAGCGGCGAGCCACTTTAATGTACTCAAAGGTAACACTTTCTCTGATTTTGTCCAGGGGTTTACCAAACACAACATTGAACTTGCTTGCAATCGTAGTCACTAAATGTTGACCGCTAAAATAGTAGCCTGCAGGAATGGTCAACACATGAGTGGACAATTGTTTAGTTGTGGGTCCATCTGATTTCTTGTTGTCAATGCCAGTGATACCTCGTTCATCTAAGGCTTGTTGCAATTGCTTGTCGTACACTTCAACTGTGAAAAAGTTTTGATTTTCGACGATGTTTTTGATTTGTGTCGGGTGTATTATTTCCACTAAAGCTGCTTCCCAATGATCATCTTGATCCAAATGCATGGCTTGAGGTAATTTAGACGTGTAACAACACAATGTGTTGTTAGGAAACACCTCCATGGAACTGTCACTGGGTAACGTTAAGTAAAATTGGTTAATAGTGTTGTTCATATTTCCAATGTTTTTCTGTCCGAGGAGTCACTCGAGGTTAAAGGAGTGTCTAAAAGAGGATTGTGATTGGAAGGGTGACTGTCAGGAGAAGGACTAACGTTGGTCGCCAGACTCCCAATATTGTTACTGTTGTTCCCGTTGTAAGAGTATTTCAGGGAAGGATTGGGAAGAAGATACCCGATGCAACTGCTGAGTAAAATAGTCCACAATTGTTTGTCTCCTTGTTGCAAACTCAAATTAGCAATGGCTGCACCAATGACACAATACACCACAAAGATTTGACAGAAAAAAACGATTTGCGTTTTAGGGACACGTTCTCCACACCACACCCACAAGGGTTGTTTTTGTAAATCTTGCAGAGATGACGTGGGTGAAGGAGTAGTCACTGTGGTCGCTGAAGCTGTATTGAAGGGCATGATGGTCACTTCTTTTTATAGTCGATGACTTGCGAAGCGTCAATCCAAGAATCAAAACTAGGAGGATATCCTTTCCAACGTACTTTGACTTCTTTGACACGACGTCTTCCTACTTTACGGGTTCTTCGTTCGAGAATGCTTTCAATGTCGTACACGTCTTCTTTTTTGGTAACACGTTGTAACTCAGGCAAGTAAAATGTTCCTTTTAATACTTCTCCGTTCATGTCTTCCAATTTATAGACGGTAGGATGACGATCGCGCACTCGTCCAGTAACACGAAACAATTCGGTGGTCCAGTTGGGTAAGTAACCTTTGTCGAAAGTGCGTTTGGTTTTGCCAATGCGTACCCAATCTCCCGGAATTAACACTTCTCTACCTTTCTTGGGGACAGCCCTCGTCCGGGACGTACCAAACAGACGCTCAAAAACAGTCACTTCGTTGTCCGGTGTCACCTCTTGTGGGGAACGTCCAACGCTTCTATGGTAAGATTGATTGTAGGCTTGGACTAAGTGTGGTAAGACGTCGATGTACTTGAGAGTGTGTTGATGCGTAAAATATTTCCACATGCGTTCTTTCAAGGTATGTTGAAAACGTTCCACGATACTGGCTTTGGTTTCAGGATTTTCAGTGGTGAAAAAATGAATGTCACGTTTTTTTAATTCTCGTTGGAAAGCTTGGTTCAGAAATTCGGTGCCTTATTCGGTTTGCTATCGAAGAGGGTGACGACCACTTTGTTTCAACACCAGTTGCAAAGCTCGTACTAACTCTCCGCTCGATTTGGATGTCAATGGTACGACCCAGGCAAATTTAGAAAAGACGTCGATGACACAAAACAAATATTTGTAGCCACGATTGTAGGTGGCTAAATGAGAGACATCGGCTAAATCGGCTTGCCATTGATGATCGATGCCTTCCACTTGAGTGCGACTTCTGTGAAATTTTCGTCGAATGGGTTTGTGTAAAGTGTACGTCGCTTGTTCTTGTAACCATCGTTGTACTGCTGGTAAACGGAGCTTTTTCAGGCGAGTTTTGGCAGCACGATACAATTTCTGAATGCCTCCGTAACCTGCAGGGTGAGCTGGATCGTAGTAAATGCTGGCTAATACCTTCTCCATGGTTTTTGTTAATAAGGTACCCACTCTTCGAGGATATTGCTTTGGGTGGGACGAAATGCGGGTTGTTTGGAAACGGTTTTACGTGTCCGATGTGCCACAGGAGTTGACGTCGAGGGTAATGGTGGTGGTGGCGGAGGTAATGGGATAGCTTCTTTGGCCTTCTTTTCTTTTCTCACTTCTGGTTTCCTTTCTTTCTTTTTCACATCTGTCGAAGAAGGAGTAGCCATCATCTTTTTAACCCAAGTTTTGAGTTCTTCTCGTGGGGGAGTGGGGGAAGGGGTTAACAAGGAAGTGGCAATCTTACTCGAAATGGGAGTAGCAGTAGGTGTTTGAAAGAGATCATGGGGTTCTTCTTCCTTGGGTAATGGGGGGGCAACGTCTGTTTTAACTGCTGTAGAGGGTGAAGGTGAGGGTGACGGGTTATTCATGAGAGCCTTAAAATCGGACAAAGTGGGTTGAGCTGTTTGTTCCACAGCTTTCTGATGAAAGAGTTGTAGCCGTTTCAAGAGTTGACCGTACTTTTGTGATTTTTCGGTTTCGGATAAATCGTGGCGATGGATCAAGGATTGTAATTCCTGTTGTAATTGCGACATCTCAGTCAAATTGGGATTGGGTGGTAAATGGGGGGATCGTTGTTCTTGCCAATGATGGTATTCCATCCATCGTTTGTAAGGAACCAAAGTTAGTTTTCGTCCTTCCATGGGCTTTCAAAGGTTATGTCTGAGATTGTGGTGCTCTATAAGGTCCTTTTATCTTCTACCCATTCCTTGAGTTAACCCTTGGGTCATCCCTTGTATCAACCCTGGTATTAAGCTTGTCAACATAGGAGCAAGAATGGGTAAAAATCCTCCGCGTTGCACCAACATCTTTTTCTTTTGACGGACGGATATTTTCTTTTGAACCATTTTACGAAGAACGTGTCGATGTTTGGCGAAGCATTTTTTCTGGTGTGGAGACAAAGGTATCGTGCCTTTCAAAACATTCAAACAACATTCACACACGGTATCGATGACATCTTTGGAGGCTGTTTTAATGATTTGTTTTCGCATGGGCGGAGAGGCTTTGGACAGAACGGACAACACGTCTCCGTGTTTGGCTAAACGAGGAGGTAGTCCTTTCCTTTTCTTTCCTTTGTGGGGTGAATAAGAATGTTTTTTGCGAGGTGACATCTTTGCTTGTTCGTTCCAGAAATACACTGATGTCAAAGACTTGGTACACACCCTCTTTTATCTTCTTTTTTTATTGGCTTCTCCAAAAGGTAACGGCATGCTTCGCTAAATCCTCAAAAGCAGGGCTAAAGATACCAGTTCGGTTATTAGCTGCTTTGTCTAGTTTCTGCATACCTTTAATAAAACCAGTAAATATGCCTCCTCTTTGGTGACTTCTCTTTTTCTTTTGACGTTTGGGTATTTTCTTTTGTGTCCTTTGACGACGAACGTGTCGATGTTTGGCTAAACGTCCTTTCCTTTTCTTTCCTTTGTGGAGTGTAGAAAAATGTTTTCTGCGAGGTGCCATCTTTTGCTTGTTCGTTTCACAATACCACTAGTGTCAATGACTTGGTATACACTCTCTTTTATTTACTTTTTTTGGGGGAACTAGCGCTTTGTCAAAAAGGTAACAATGTGTTTCCCAAAATTGTCAAAGGATCCTCCTTTTTGGTGTCTCTTCTTTTTCTTTAAAGGTCTACGTCTTTGGAGGGAAGGACGTTGATGTTTGGTTTTAAAGCTTTTGGTGAGATGACGAGATTGTCTTGTTCCTTTTCCTTTTTGGACAGCAGAACGACGAGGGTAGTGGTGGTGTGCATTTTTTTGAGGAGGCATCCTTGAGTGTTCAGCATCAGCACAGAAAAAATACTGATTGACGTCGTGGTTTTCAAGTCATATTTTTATACTGGAATGCGACGCCACTGATTATCTTTGCGTCGTATCAACTTCATGGCAGGTAACACACGTCGTGAAGGAGTTCGCAATGGACTCAATCGGGACAGTTCTTGTTTGGACAAATCTAATAAACTCTTTAACATGCCAGATCTTTCTTGGACTTTGACTTTCGGAGCAGGTACTTTGTGAGCAGCTGCTACTGCCGCTAAGGTGGACGAGGGTGTCTCCGGTGGAGGAGACGTTTTGGGAGACGCAGATTTCCAATGTTTCATCAAATTAGGAAAAACGGGTGCCAAATTGGGTTTGGCTGGCATCACCCGCAACGGAGAAGTGACAGCTCCTGAGGCTACTGGCAACGTAGTCCCTGCCAAACGTCCTTGTAGATCTTTTCTTACAGGTCGTGGTTGACGAAGGTAAGGTTGTGTCCTGGCCGAAGTGCCTCTTTTGCGGGTGACCGCTTTTTTCTGTGGACTTTTCTTTTTCTGTGTTTTGGTCTTGGTACCCTTGTTCTTTTTCTTAGGGACTCGTTTGGCTTTTTTTGTTTTCTTCTTGGGGTGAACTTTGGGAGTATTGGGATCCCATTTTAAAAGGGAACGAATGATGACACCTCCTAGAGAACCACTACCTCCAGGTTTCAATATGATTTGCTTTTTGGTGTGAGTGTCAATGCGAGGATTGGCCAGTTGCGTCAAGGCTACTTTGTTTCTGTCAAAAAAGCGTTTGGTTTGATGTGGAATGTGAATGATGCCTTGCAGTATTTGACGTGCTGTCACCGTAAACCATCGTAAGACTTCTTTGAGACTGGCTTCTAAGACGTGAGCACGTCTTTGTGGATTTTTTTCGCGACTGATGCCGTACAAGGCACGAATCAATTTGATGGGAAGATGAGACTGAAGGGACGTCATGTTGACGATGTATGAGACCAGGTCAAAGTAACCCAAGGTTTTTATAGATTTTTTTTTAGTGCTTCATAGTGTTATGTCGACGAGGAGGACGTGTACACGACAGGTCCTCCGTCTTGACACCAGTCGTGAAACAAATCGGTACGAAATCGCAAATAATCAGGGGTAGTGGGTTTTAAATCCACGAGTAAATAGGCGTGTGGCGTTTGAGTGGCATCATCGTACGTATGAGTCAGCCAAGGTGTTCCTAACTGTTTGGCTAAAACTTGCACTTGTGATTTATCTCGAGGACTTTTAAACAAGACCACGTAATGAGCATTGAGACTAATGGTACGATGGGCTTTACTTTGTTGAAATAAATTTTGTGTAATGTAAATGACACTGGCATTACGATGATGCCCTTTACGTGTAAACCACAGTTTAATTTCTTCTTCGTCTTCTCCTAACATGTCGTCAAAAATAACCCAATGAGTTTGACTAGGGTCAGACACGATCCCCTCGTCTTCTTTAGGAATGCCTGCTACAAACACAATGGAATCACCTTGACTTTCTTGCAAGAGACTGTATGACGATTGCCACTCTTTGTAACACCACACGATGCGTTAAGGTGGACGATCGATCAAATGATGTTTATGTTCGATCAAACGTTTGACAAATTCGGTTTTGTCTGAACCGCTTGGTCCAGCAATTAACATGTTAAAAGGATGACGAAGATACAAGGCTTTCCAACAAGCCTGATCTAAGTGTTCGTCAATGACTTTGAATGTGGAGGAGAAGGAAGGAGTAGTAGAAAGAGTAGAGTGAGCCATAGTCGTGTAGTGGTATGTCAGTATTGACACAAAAACAGACAAGACAAGAGGTTTTTATACTTTTTTCAAGACACGTTTATTTCAATGCATGTTTAAATTTGAACAACACGAAAACATAAAAGCCAAATGGATAAATACAGGAATAAAATACATAGGCAAACGATCAAAGTGGAATATAAACAAGTCCCTGTACAACATTCTTTGGGTAACGAAGGTGTCCTAGAGGTAGTATGTAATGTTCTTATAGTTTCCTCTACAGGAGGTATAGTCACATAGGTGTCTTCTCGAAAGGGTTTTTGTGGGGAAATGTCCATGACAGTTCTGTCTTGAACAGAGGGCTTGTCTTGGGTGACAGATTCTTTTTCTTCTTCTTCTTCTGGTACTGTCACTAACACAGGATTAAAAGTGACTTTTTTCACACGACGATGAATTTTAGGAACACAACGCTTGGGCATAATGGGATGCTTCGTTTGTCCAAGCCTCAAAATCCCAACTTTTCCAGTCACGTACATCTGTCCAATGAGGATGTAAATCACAAGCTACACACACATCTTCGTACACTGCTTCCGTACGTAAAAGTTGACGAATCTTTTTTTCATGGAAAGGTCGAGACGTATCCAGATGAAAACGTAAGGCTTTGAACAGAATAAGTCTCTCGTGGACATTTAAAGGAACCACCATACTGTCTTATTTTTTTGATTGGTAGTGTTCGTAAAGTGTCCACAAGGAATCGGCAGGTAAACGAAATCCCAGAAAGCAAGTCACTAAAACACACACGACACGTCGACCCCAATTCATAGGGTATAGTTCTTGTAATAAGTGTTCGTAATCTTTCACTGTGTGAATCTTCTCATTGATATCCTTCCACGGAATCTGTTGGATCACCACTGATAAAGGTTGTGGCATGGTTGTTCTCTTTTATACTTCTTTAGGTCAAAGATTACAAGTGTAGATTCAACCCAGAATTAAACATAGAATTAAATTTGCTCCAAAAGCGAAAGTGATTAATATAACGTGTAATTTCGTCCCACTGCCATTCAGGGTAACGGTTAAGAAGCATCAAAGCATCTTCAGATGTAAACGTAGTAAATTGGAAACAGAGCAAAAAAATACCCTTGATCCAGAGAAATCTAATACGTTGGTTAATTTTTGTCACTTGCCTCTTGTGAATTTCACGACACAAATGTTCTACAGTCACCCATTGCGATTTTTCTTTAGCAAGTCCTTGCCAAACGTCCTTGTAGATCTTCTCTTGCAATTCGTGTGGTAATCCTTGAATATAATGTTTTATATTATATACTGGTCTAGGCGTGTTACACGACATGAAGTAGTAGTGTCACTTTCAATCACTAGGTCCCACTAAAGGTAGGTATTGACAATTCGGAGACCATCGAGCATGTTCCAAGTAAGCAGAATCTTTCTGTTCCCACTCGTAAATGGATACACCACAACTGAAACACTTGACTTTATCTCCTTCGCCCAAGTAGAAAAATCCAGCTCTGGCTAATTCTTCAGGAGTTGGTCCAGGCAGATATTTTGGCCATTTATCTTTGAAGGTTTGGAATCGACTTTTAAAGTGGCAGTATTCAGGTAAACTCGTCGGGAACGAATATTCGACTCTCCTCACTTCAGTTCGATGCAGGTACGGTGAAATTCCTAGGAGTCCACGATAACGTGTGGCACCGCTTTCGCATCCCTCAGGTTTGACACGCACAGCATCACTTTCCAGGGTAGATATAGGGGTAGTAGTCATAGCAACGTTCCCACGATATCCTGCTGAATCGCTAATGTCACAACGTCTGGCATCACTGCAATCGTACGGTTTACCATCGCTCTCTGTAACGCAATTGCAGTGCAAACCACAAGGACACTTACAGTTTCCTTCCGGGCATCTTCCGTTGCAATGCATGGGTCTTATCCATCCAGTAGTACTTTTCACAGTGGGGGAAGGTACATTTGTTTTACAATCCCCAAACTTGAATGATGTCTGTTTAAATGGATTCATCTTCTTTTCGTTGGGTCGTTGTAGTGACAAATGAACTATTGGTCTTGGACAATGTCTCTTTTTATATGCTGCTCAATGTCGACGTGACCGTACGGGAGAGTGAAGTGATTGGGAAGTCGCACTCTTTTTTGGTACACGATTTGATAGACTTTTTCCAAAGGTCGGCTAACAATTTGGTGTGTGGGTAAACGGACAATCTTGTGCGGTTCGTGGGTAGTCACTTGAAACGTTTCATCCTGTCCCGACTGTAAGGCTTCTTGTAGTACGTTAAAGTTCACCACTCGACTGGTGCGATAATTAAGAGTCAATCCTTTCACTTTACATTCGGTGTGTATTTCTCCTTGGGGGTCTCGGTATTCGTAGCCGTAATTTTTAGGACCGCCACTTGCAAAACTTAGAATCTTGTCGTCGGGATGTTCATCGGTCCAGTCTCCTAAACGGTCTCCTTCGATGACAGGGTTACACTGGTTCGGTCGGTGAATGTAGATGCAACTGTCCGTGTCAAAATACAACACACGATCTCCTAACAGTTCTAACACTTCGTACAATTTTAAGCGGGCGTGGGCTGTCACGTAAGCCGCAATGATGACATTTCCAAATTTGTCGGCTTCTACAAAGTCTAGTTCTTCTTCGTAATTGACTAAGATCAAGTCCTCACGAATGACGTCCACGTGTTTGATGACTTTGGTTGGGTCGTGAATCATCTGGAAGTAGCGAGACGGCTCGGACAAATACTCCGTCTTGGGTAAAGACGGGCTTTGTGCCATTTTACCCCACAAACAATTGAGCATCACTTTGGCAAACGATCGCCTTCCTTCGTTTTTCTCGACATGGTCTAAAGTGATACCTTCCTGCTGCCGATATTTTTCTTTGAATATCTTTTGGTCTTTGGGAGTGTGACACCAGGAAGGATAGCCACTAGCTTCTTGTTTTAGTTTTAAAAAGGCATCCACGTAGTCTGCAAAAATACCTTTCTGTGTCTCGTCGCCCTTGCGGTATTGTTGTGTTTTGGGAAAGTGGTAAATTTCGTACACTTCTAACAGTCGGTATCCCAGGTCCAGAGCTTTAAACAATTCCACGCTCACCCACGTTCCTGTCAAGGCGCGTTTTTCCTGAGTGTGATGACAAGGTAGGCCTTGGTTGCACGTTTCGGCACATGTGCGACACAAAGGAAACATCAGTTTTCCTTGGCAATGGTGAGGTAAAACGGGATGGTACAAGTCTGTGGGTGGTAAGACTTTACACTTGATCAATCCTTCGTACTGACGAATGTGGTCCAAGTCAATGTGTTCTGTCATCAATTCTGGATGCCCTACGGGAAAGTGACAATATTTGCACACGTAAGGATACAGTGCAATGGGTGTGAGAGAGGAGTAGTGTGATTATAAACACTGACTCTATTTAGATGGTATAGGGTGTGATTTTGGATAGTGAATAATTGGGTGTGTTTTGACTGCTTCCCCGTGTGTGTGGTTAGTATAGGGTGTGATTTTGGATAGTATATAGTAGGGTGTGTTTTGGCTGCTTCCCCGTGTGTGTGGTTAGTATAGGGTGTGTTTTTGGATAGTATATAGTAGGGTGTGTTTTGGCTGCTTCCCCGTGTGTGTGATTAGTATAGAATGTGTTTTTGGATAGTATATAGTAGGGTGTGTTTTGGCTGCTTCCCCGTGTGTGTGGTTAGTATAGGGTGTGTTTTTGGATAGTATATAGTAGGGTGTGTTTTGGCTGCTTCCCCGTGTGTGTGATTAGTATAGGATGTGTTTTTGGATAGTATATAGTAGGGTGTGTTTTGGCTGCTTCCCCGTGTGTGTGGTTAGTAAAGGGTGTGATTTTGGATAGTAAATGATATGGTTTGTTTTGATGTGTATTTTCCTTGAATAGTGTTTAGGTGTGTTCCCAAAAAAATAAACAGAAGGAACAAATCTGAACAAATCGGGCTTTCTATTGTTGTAACGGTATTTATGTTGTTTAGTTTGTTGCTGAAATTATCTATATTATAGTCTATAGCAAAGCGCTTAAGTTTCTTCAGTATTTTAATTTCACGCTCACAAAAGGATACCAAGTTTGTCTTACAAGAGGATTGAAACTCTAAGTTACGCGGACTTGAATAAACGCATCTCTTTGTTACTACAGTTAGGTGTTGTTGTTTTCATTCTAATCATGCTTGCCGTATATCTTTGTGTTTTGCAGGTCATATTGTTTTTTATGTAAATATTCACATCAATAGACAGACAGACTGGGTTATCATCCTTGAGGTTCACTGTACTTTAATTTCCTTGAAGTTCACTGTACTTTAGTTTATTTACTTTATACAAACCCCAAATTCATTAGTTTTACAAAAGTTACCACTCACTACTATATTATTTCTCTCTACCTAGACGAATGTGTTTATGTCAAAGTGTCAAAGTGAGAAAGTATATTTTTGGTCAGTTTTAAAACTCGAACAATAATTGCAGTTAAGTAGTTGATGTGTCATGAAGAAATGGTACAATGTGCAACAAAAGGATTGTACGTTCACACTTCAGTCTGCCTGCGCTGCAATTGAATCAATGCATGAGCCTAGGCGAAACAATGCGCCAGTCGTTAGAAGCAATTTATTGGCTACACTTTTTTTCTACCCCCTTAGCTTCAAATTGCTCTCACTCGTTCTTAGTACAGTGACAAGATAAGACGTGTTTTTTCTGCGCCTGACCACTACACTACCTACCTTGAATTTCGAACCAAACAATGCGTCACTCATTGTAAGTGATTTCATTGGCAAACCGATATTTTCTACCGCCTTCGCTTCAAATCGGCTTCAGTTGTTATTCTCACAGCGAGAAGATAAGGCGTGTATTTCTGTACCTGTCCACTAGTCACTTTCCAAACAATAAAACTTATGCGCAAATAATCGCATCATCGTGGAAATGTCAGTCTTATTGCGAAATACACCAAAACATGTTTGGATGTACTATTTTGTGAGAACATTTTAGTCGTATTTGTCATCGGTTCACTCTGATGATATTTTAAAATCGTGGACCTTTCCTATGGAATTGATTTTCTAAATGGGATGTGTGTTTCTTTGAATTTTTCTAAGGGAAAATATACCTCAAAAACAAGCGTAAGTGTCCTGATTCTTTTCAAAAGTAGGTATAACGTAGTCTCTCTCTCTCTCTCTCTCTCTCTCTCTCTCTCTCTCTCTCTCCGTTGTAATACGTTTGATTGAAATCCTAATGGTAGATGTTCCCGTTTGAAGATACCTCTCCAAAATTTTAATCAGTAGGCACCATAATTTTCGTTTGTCAGGTAATTTGTTTTTCAAACGCTACGCCCTTACAAATAGTCAATCAGTAAATCGTTGGATGAAATAAAATCTTGAGCTAACAAAATTGTACAATTCAGTTATCAGAGTTTTATCTTTATTTTTGGCAGTGCAATGTGTCACGGAAATTTTTTTAAGCATGAGATCTACCGTTTTATAGAAATGAAACAAATACAAAACTATTTCAAGAATGACGCGAGTGATCCTGCACTGTATAACCCTGCTTATGGCTAAGTTTGACATAAAAAACCCAGAACCAAAACACACCTTCGGAAGAATTTTAACAATGTAACAATGATTGACGCGAGTGACATTGCACTTTATGACCCTGCCTATGGTTAACTTTGAATTTCAAATCAAAACACACATCTTAGACTGTCGATAGAACAAAGCATATTTTGCTGCTGCTTCTTTTTCCCCTTCGACTTAGATTTGTTACAACTTGGCAACATTGTTTGTAGTGTGTGCTGAGAAACACAGGACATCCCTTAAATTTGAGATATGTTAAAAAGTCAGTCGACAATAAATATCACACTACCATTTTACTAAATTGATGAATGAATGAAAATGAACATATTTCACATCGAATGTATGATGTTCTTTATTATCCTTGTTTTGTTTTCCTTTCTTTCTGTGTGTATAGGAGATTGTACCATTTTATTTTCCTTCCCTTCTGTTTTGATAGGAGATTGTGTGGCTTGTTTTCAGGGCCACTCATAGGTCTCGAAAAGATAGTAGCTTTCATTGTCACCCTTTTTTCCCTTGTCCCTCTACAGTCCCCTATACCCATTCTATTCCCCATGTTATATTTCCCTTGACGCTATATAGTCCCACTATGTTCAATTTCCCTTGACGCTATACAGACCCACTATGTTCAATTCCCCTTGACGCTATATAGTCCCACTATGTTCAATTTCCCTTGACGCTATATAGACCCACTATGTTCAATCCCCCTTGACGCTTTATAGTCCCACCCTGTTCAATTTCCCTTGACGCTATAGTATCCCAAGCTGTTTTGACGCCATAGTGTCCCAAGCTGTTTTTGACTGGATTTTCCCTTGACGCTATAAATCTTGACGCCATAGTGTCCCAAGCTGTTTTTGACTGGATTTTCCCTTGACGCTATAGTGTCCCCTATTACTACTCAAGTTTATAAATACGTTAAAAATGTTCTGCACTGTCAGTAAGATTCAAAAATCTCCTGGAATTCATCTAAGATTCGAAATAATCTTATGTAAACACAAATATACCAATTTAAACGACAATTGGAATAAACATATGCATCGTGACCCTTGTACAGTCGCACGATTCATCCACCGATAAACCGCACAGTTTCACCACGTTCCTCGGGTTGACCCAATCTTTTGTATCGGCCCCTCACCCCTTCATGGATCCACTACATGTACAGTCAGTCATACATATACACGTACAGACAGCATATAGCACCCTGGTATTAGCTACGTCTACAGTCGTGGCTTCACCACATGTACAGACATACATGCATACATATTGACAACCTCGTAACCTTGTAACGTTGTAACCCCGTAACGTCGTAGCCACCTCGTAATCTTGTAATCACCTCGTAACGTCGTAACCTTGTACTCTCGTAAGTAAGCTACAATAAACCAAATTGGTAATAATAATAATTCCTGGAAACTACAAATACATTAAGGACTTAAAAACAACTTTAAATTCACAATTCACAACGTTTTAAATATGCGTTGTGAAGAGAACACGTATTTTCACGTTGTATTTCTAAAAGCCATAGGGGTGAGTGTTAAATTATTTTATTCAATATGTGACGGTAATTGTGTTTCTATTGTAATATCGTGTAACACTCACCCCTATGGCTTTTAGAAATACAACGTGAAAATACGTGTTCTCTTCACTAGATCCAATAATCACTGCCCCAATTAAACCTTAATCTTGCTTAATTCAAGCGACAGTGAGTAATATTCAAGGTAAAATACCCGTGCATATCGTGATAATGATGTTTGCAGCCAGTAGTTTCCGGCGGCGAGACATATGTTTTCTTCCGTCGCTCGTCTGGATGAAAACACCTATTCATCTCATAAAGCGCCGCACGCACACACAACACAAATAATAAAATATGTCTCGGGTAAAACAAAAGGTTTTTTTCTTTCTTTCTTTCGAATTCTATGACACTATCATACTTGGATCTTGGACACACTAAACGAGAGTACATCATGAAATTGACCAGGGAATATAACAGCTGCGGTTGTTAAGGAAAATGGACATATTATAAGACCAGTTTCATAATATGATGGGATAATAGGTACTAAAATTATAATAATCAGTCAAAGAGAAACTACAAAAAAAAATCGATTTTGGTATTATTTTGTTAACGGGACATAACAAACATTGTAACCATGATATTAATAATAATAATAATAATAATAATAATAATAATAATAACAATACTAATAAATGATATAAATGATATGTATCGCTCCCATTACTTGAAAATTTAAGACAGTATTTGTTGCTTTAACTCCTTTATGACCATATTATATCATTATATATATTCAATAGTGAACTCTGACGAACCTTTTCAGCTTAAAAAATAGCAGTAAGAGTCACACACGAAAGCTATATAAGTACCAAAATCAGATTTTAGCAAACATAAAATGCAATATGTATATGTATAATGATTCAGAATTTCCCATTTGACGATTTATTTAAATACACACCCTTATAGTATTCTCAACTAAAAATAGAGTTCGGTTTCCTGCCAACTAAACATTCTGAACGGGTTAGTAATTTAGAAAGTATTTATTGAGAAATGGATTATATTGCATTGATTTGATTTTTAATCAACTTAGAAAGAAAAGAAGACTTCTTTATAAAAAGGGTGAACATTCTTTTAGTGAACAATTCATCCTAACCTAAAAAAAGCAAAATCGCATATGGTATTACGCGATCCATAATACTATTCCTCAACAGTTTCTAAACTCCTCGTCGTGTAGTATAATTTGTTTGTTTGTTTGATTACTATTTTGGAAATACCTTTAAAACTGTTTCAGTCTTATTACTACGATTTTTTCAGTGAGGCAGTTTATAGTGATGTTTAGCACTGTGGCATCATGCCGCATGCATGTAGCATGATGTGAAACCCAACACACATTATACTTACACCAGGCCAACCAGTCCTAACACTAGCATCTTAATGCTGAGCGCCGTGAGGCAGTTTATAGTGATGTTTAGCACTGTGGCATCATGCCGCATACACGTAGCATGATGTGAAACCCAACACACATTATACTTACACCAGGCCGACCAGTCCTAACACTAGCATCTTAATGCTGAGCGCCATGCGGGGCAGCTATTAGTATGAACAAGTTTTCTTTCAGTGATTGTATATAATTCTTCTTGTCCTATTTCTATCCCTGCTGGTTCGTGGTTGTAGAATATACAAACGTGCCTCACTCCGTGTCGTAAGAGGCACCTAAGAAGAGTCAATATGTTTGCCGTGGATTGCGACCAGTGTCGGGGGATGAAAGGATCCTGGCAGTTGAGAGGAGGCTTTTCCGATGAAATACGCTGCTTTGTCCACTACGTTTCATATACGGTCGGTCGGGATGGAACCGGTCTCGACAATTCGGCTGATCACGCCGAACCCTAGGAAGTTTTTTTTTTACTTGCATCCCTCTTGATACCACCGTTGCCCCTAGATTCTATCCCGTTAGAGTTCCCTTTCCCAAGTTTTAGTAGTCTTCCTAGAAGTCGGTGGATTAACGGGTCACTTGGGAAGTAATTTTACATATCCTAAAAGGAGACTTCACGGGTTAATCATAGGTAATTTTATCTACTGTGTATTACATTTGTGTATCCCTGGCACTTGAAACGTGTCCCCTCGTTGGGCTCCATGGTGAGCGGGAAGCAACGGTAGTGAGAATTTAACAAGCAATAATGGACAGTTAAAACAAAATTAAAACAAACACACCAAACCACATTCAGACTCTGATGACAAACAATGTTGTGTGGATTCAATTCCACGCTTCATGGTTATTCAATCTAAGGATGACTTTAAATCGCTTGCTACACTATCTCAGTTTGTTATTGAAAAAACTATTACGAGATCTATTGGCACACCTAAAAGTGTCAACAAACTAAAATGGGGTTGCCTTATTGTTCAGTGAGAGAAAAGTCAAACAGACAAGATCAAGAAAATGAAAACTTTTTTCGATATTCCAGGGACATTCTTTTCTCACACTACACTCAGTATGTCCATATGCATAATGCGTTGTCGTGCTTTGGCTACAGTCATATATATAATAGAGGGAATGAAACATGAAGGCGTCACTTCAGTGCATAGAATACGTATTAAACGTAATAACAACCTGCAGGACACCCAACACACTTGTACTCACCTTCAGCGAACCATCAGTACCCAAAGTAGTCAAAGTTTTTAAAAGTGATGGTAAAGATCTACATTTCAAACCCCGTTCGATGCTATAAGTGTAAAACATACGGCCATCACGAAGACCGATATTCAAAAGTCTAAATGTGTGGCCGATGCGGAGACCATTCTAATCAGGAATCTGATTGTAGAAAAAAAAATCACGCCAATTCAAAGGATTGTGATACGTGGAAGCAGGAGACGGATATCCAGAGGGTAACGTTTACATCAAACATTGGCTATCATGATTACAGAATGTGCTCTGAAACGCCACAATGGACCCTTAAGCATTCAAAAGCACTGGTTACGTTACACGATGGGGAAACAAATTAGAGACAAGCCCTTCCATCTTACAGAACTCTTATTATGAACTCCTCACCGAATTTTGAAACTCCACTAGATTTTATACTGAAGGATCAAATAGATGGGGAAAAGGATTCTACAGCCTTACTGAGTGGCAAACACATATCAAAGGTCCGATTGCCAAATTATGCGTCAATTTCTTCAGCCGAATACAGAACAATAGACCTTGCTCCGAAAAGTTTCCAAAAGAAATGTATTTTGATCAGCATCATTTTCTGTGACTTACTATCAGTGCATCAGTTACTATACAACAGAAAGCTGGAGAACCCATTATTAAACAATCTCCTTTTCAACAATAATGAGCTTAGTACCTCGTACAATATAGTATACTGTTAATTACCTAGACTTATTGACATTAAAGGTAATGAAGAAGCAGATTGCGTTGCTAAACTAACTATTCCATGAACCATATGATTTTAAATTACCGTTTACTGATTTAAACCTCGTATCAAATAGTGCCTACGCCAGAAGTGGCAGGCATCGTGGAATGATGCAGTGAATAACAAACGTATCGCTTTCAAAACAACTCTAGGATTATAGACTCTTTCCTACAGAACCATCCTTAGGGAGTTAGTAGTCAGTGCAAGAATGCGAATTTGTTTTAAGTACATAACACACTTCCATATAATAAAAGGTGAAGATCCGCCAGAGTGCGTTAATTGCAACGAACATTCAGAGGTAAGCACTTCATGACTGTTTCGACCTGCAACCTACGCGTGAAAAGTATTATTATGTGCACGACATGAAGGAACTTTTTGATACTATACATATCACATGTATTTTAGATTTCCTGAAGGAAGTTAACCTTCATGTTAAACTATCAATTGTATTCAATCACTTTGAGCATTTTTATCAAATATAAATACCGTCCATTATTTTCAACAACTTTTCATCTGTTCTTATTAACATACACCATTGACATGTTCTGTTGATTGGGAAACTTCATATTCTACTGTTACTAACATCCTTCCACTTTTATATGAACTATTTGGTTTCTGATCTCGCTGGTTGATATGAAACCATTTTAGTATTTTAAACATGTATACCTGCAAACTATTGTATGGCGCTAAATAACCTATAAGTGCTGATGCGCCATTAAGTATAACAAACAACGAAACAAACACATCCTTTGGGTATTAACGAAAATCTTGTCTGGGGTGCAACAATGATGAATGGGATCAATTGTGATTAGACTGACATAGGAATGGTAGATTCTTTAATTTAAACCAAACGCAGCGACGAGTTTCCAATCGTATCCGGTTGCAACGTAGTCGAGCCGACCCTTTGAGACCGCCCTGGGTTTTAGAGAAATAACATACACGTTCGGGGAAAACAATGATTATATTAAACACAGGTACTAATGATGTGATAACACACAGAAAGGCATATAAAGTAAATATAAAACATATGACATACAAGATGACTACTACGTCAAATTCAGGTAGTCAAAATAAATAGCAAACCCATATAAATTGCATGTATACAAAAGACTCTAGTATACTTTCATATAAACACTTATGTAGTCAAAACACTACTTTTATACGTTATATGTAGTCAACTCACTACCTGTGTTTCCCACGTAGTCAAACACTACTATTGTAATTTATATGTAGTCAACACCCTACTTGTAGTGTTTCACACGTTGTCAAATACTATTTCACTAAATACAAGTTCACACGGCCTTCTCTCTCCGGCACGGTCGCTTTCACCTCCACATTTGTACCCGTACGTCGGCACTATGTTGGTGGGTCATAGTAGTATTGGCACGCCAGACGACATGGAATTCAGAAACCCATCTGGCTGCTCATCCCTGCGAGCTGAATATGGAAAATAAACACCTTTCCAAAAGTCTAATTTGATTGGGATGGGTTTTATTGAACTACTAAACTACTAAAAGAATATACGATAGGTATGAAGTATGACGTAATAATGTTATACAAAATAAATATACGTAATACAACGACACTAATACAGAAGTAATACGGTTTTGAAATTAGTCGTGACAGCGACTAGAAGAAATAACTCGCTAACACATTGCATATGAAACATATACGATTAATGATGTGATTACCTAATAAAACGAACGTGCTTTCACGAAAGTGAATAATTATGAATAGTAAAAAGAGTTGACTAAAATAACACATGCGACTCACCCAACTCTTTGGCTTTAAATTACCCTGGCATCTGCCCGACAGCTGAATTTGTCTAGAGCTTCCCTCTAATATTCATTGGACCCTTCAATATCTCCTACACGATATTTATACAGTAGCACGCAATAATGTATTAATTCGCACGTGCCGAGCGTTCTTTACGTATGAGTTTTATGTTGGTCCAATCCAGGTTTGATTCATTCGGTAACATCTTGAAGGACTCGACAAAGTTCCATTACAGGTGTAGTGGTTGGTGATTTCCCGTTGATTGAATTGAATGGTTTCTCCACAATATTAAATGGCATATATCTTTCACAAACAACTGTAATTACTGGCGGTATTCCGACATAAAAATGATCTTGAAATTAATTCATGCTTTCGAACCTCTGAAAGAATTTTGTCTCAGGCACGTGTTTGAAAATTAAGAAATCGTGTCGTAGCAACGGTATATACCTGTGTTTTGTTTTTCAAGAGACTGCCAGGGATGTTTTACCGGTTCATGTATCGCTCGGATCTAAGAACAGTACAATGCATGTATATAAATATACGGATTTATATAAAGCTTTATGTTTTGATCTTAAGGCTGCAATTAAATCGTTAATCAAATCAGAGTTGATATCGAGTAGTTATGGGATCAAGCAACGTAATTTTGTACCTTTACCGCTTATAATTTGGTTAAATTAGACATTATTAAATATGATTTAGCAGCAGAGAGGGTGAATCAGACAACGTTTCAAACAAAAATCGATTTTAACCGTCAAAACGGCAAATAGAGCCTTCCTACGAAATTTCATGTTTTAACCAAACAAAAAAGAAAGTCTCTATTTGGCAAATGGAGCCTTAGTGATTTTGTCTGAAACAACGGTGAATCCAGGCCTCGATGAGACTTCCATTGGGTAAAAAACACGATGGACACTCACTATGTAGTTAGGATGAAATTTGAAGAATTTTCACGACGAAAGTCCTTAGGATTTCACAAACAGACTAATTTGTAAAACCTTTCCTTGTAGATTAATTAGATTATTGGACTGGTCAGTGAGTTTAAAATTGATTCTGGTTAATGAATTATTATGACACCGCATATAGACTGGATTAACCGGAGACTCAATAATTAGAAATCCTGGAGGAGCTGTTGGTGCAAATGAATACAAAATATATCCCTGCTGAGCTTCATTTGATCGTTCAAGATTTATTTGATAGCTTCCTTCGATAACATCACATACTAAATTGATCGCTATCACCGAGGATATATTCACATTTTGAGGAGCTATATGCCTGCCGCCACCATCTGGGTCATTATTATGTGTCAGGATAGTTGTTTGTGGTTTTGTTAATTTTTTCCATTCGTCATGGATTTTTTTGAAACCAATATCGATGGCATCATTGAGAGATTTTTGTAGTTCTTGTTCGTTATATCCTGGTAGATCGAATGTGGAAATATTTTCTCTGAGTATATTATACTTCGTTGCAAATTCTATTTTCGTATTAGGATTTCTGTCAATTAATACCTCTTGAATGATTTGCACATTAAATATATCCATGTCACTGATAATTTTGTTACATGTTTCTACGACGCTGATAAATTCATCTCGGGTGAGAGCACCTGATTTAAGGGATATTAATAACAACGAAATATCGTTATTGAACGCTGTGAAATTTTCAGTGATTTTATCCTGTCGAGTTATGTAATATTTACCCCCTCCCCCATCTTTCTCAGTGAAAAATTCAATTTGGTGTAATCGCTATAGCTTTTTACTGGATTGTCAGATTTTATTCTGTCGGTGATATAATCAGTTTTTTGTGGTTCTGGTAAATTAACGGTTTCCCCCCGGGGTGGTAATTCAGGCCATCCCAGTATTGTCCTTATAGAACTCTGATAGATATCTACGACGTATTCCTCTGTGCTTATTTCAATGGCAGATGATAACGTCGGCTCATGAACCGTTATAGCTATTTTTGATTCTTTTCCAGTAATCGATTTTATTCTACGCTGGAATTCAGCATTGATTTGTTCAATTTGGTATGATCCGGTTGGTATCGAAACAACGTTCCAGTCTGGGGTACCGTCGTCTTTATTCTTATACGAGAACACCAGTGAATTATTCGGTTGTTGACCACCAAATGATTTTGATCTGATATTAGACCAATTGTGATACACTCGAAGTTTTGCTAGCGCTATCTCCTTCACGGGGACTTGGATAGGGAAATCCACACTGAATTCTGGATTCGTTGAGGTTATTGAGATCATGCTTGTTTGTACTGGGTTTGTGTTCTCCACTATTCGTTGAAGTAATTCCTGCGGTGTTGTCATTGTTAATATACTGTTGTTGTCGCTCTAATTTTGACATCGCGGAATCATAAATACTGACCATCGCTGAGAACTCACTATCTGATATTAATGTATCATCGAGTGATGACGATATCATCGAGGATACTTGCGAGTATGCGGTTGATACAACATGAAATTGAATTAAGTAATCTTGCAGTTTACTCTGGCTGCATGATGATATTTTTTTTTGTTATTCCGGTTGATATACCCGCGATTGTAGCCGCCGCAGAAATGCAAATTGGAACTACGACCGGGGCAATCATTGTAACCGATGCAAGTATTATTCCGGCGCCAGCGAGAACGCCTGACACCGAGTACATAGTAACATCAATTGCGGTGATTCTTCGTCGGTATTTTTTAAATTTTTATTTGACACTCCTCGGCGAGGGTTTTGAGTCTAGTTTGAAATTCTCTGACCTGATCATAGCGATATTGCGATGATGAAATCATCAGTGATGACATTTTATTTTTAAATCGTTTAAGATTTCAATTGAAACCGTTATTTACTTAAATCCGCTACGAATTCCAAATACCACGTTGTTGAAACCCTAACCAAAGTTGTATCGGTAGATGTTATCGTGAACTTTTCAGTTGTATCCTTGTCGATGATCGTTGAAATCGTATTGTTGACCACGCATGAACTCGACGATGAAATATTAAATTGAGTCGTTGTCACTAGTGTTAATCGATAAATACCCTTGACGGTTGCAGTGATATCTAATTTGTTGTTTGTACGTGTCCACGCAAATGATCCGTGTTGGATCGTGTATACTACGTTGTTGGTTTTCTCATGAGGAATTTTTGTTTTTTCAATGATTGTTATCATCCTCGTTGCATCACCTTTGATTGCTTAGATGAAGTTTTTCGTCTCATCGATGGATTTTTTAATATCAGGGAGTTTTATTTCAATTTTATCCAACGAGGTTCCAATAAATTTATCCACGATGTTTCTACGAAAATTTGAAAACTGTTTTCCGTGTTCTTCAGTTTTAGATTGAACTGTTGCTAGTTCCAACACAGAATTTTTTAACTCATCGTTGAGAGTTTTTAATCTATCTGTAATCGTCGAAATAAGTACACCCGGTTTGAGTTTACCCTGATCGGAAAATAACGCGATAGTATCCTCGATAGCGTTTCGTTATTTAACCAAAATATCATCCAACGACACATTACTAGTTTTCAATTTACCCTGACGATCTTGAAATACAACTATTTCCCCGGGGTCAACACTTGCTAGGTTCAACGTCTCAGCTATTACATCTTCGATTATTTTTTTATATCACCGGTTGCAGATATTTCTGTGGTTGGTTTCTTCATGAAAATGATTTACGCCGCCCTTCCAACATTAATATACGCGTCGCAGCTCCTAGATTGAAATTCTCATTAGTACTTATAATCATATTTTCAACATCAACATCAGCGGCACCAGCATTATTCTTTGGTCGTCTTATAATAAATTGATTTCCTCCAGCGGTATTTTTAACATCTTTTGCAAACATCATAGAAGGTCCTGCTGATCTTGTATAATCATCGGAATATCTCGCTAACCCGATTATTGTTGTAGCCACATCAACATCGCGATCTATCGACTCAATTTCTTTTCCATCAATGAGATATCTAGCACTCTTAAATAGCACCATGATACCATTATTGACAAACCCGACTTGAGTACCAACTGGATACGGTGCTGGTACAAGTTCTCCTTCTACTTCAATAAACGCTTCAGCGGGTAGAAAGTATTTACTGGTATCATGGACTTGAAGTTTAATTCTTCATCGACTATTTGAGTCTATTGCATTATAGGCGTAATATTGATAATCGCGTACAGAATCATCCCTGCGCACTGGGGCGTCTATATCAAACGCTGGATCAGGTGACTTTTTGAACATTTTATTATATATCCATTGATCTAAATTGCGATTTTCACCGTCGTGGTTGTAAGCCACTTCCTGCTATCATATTTGCGATGTTGCTTTGGTCGGGAGTCATCAACGACGCTAGTTTTTCATCTACTGCGTTATTTATTATTTTACTAACACTTGCAGGCATAACTGCAGTAGATGGTAACGGTTTCTTTCTCCGTCTAACTAATGATGTTAATTTATTCTTTGCGTGTGAAAACGCTTTCCCGGCAAGATCTCCAACAGAACTAATACCCTTATCACGAATAACATCAATGCCTTTCATTGCTAATTGTTTAGCTAACGGCATCAATTTTGGGGTCATTCTTGCAAATAACCCCGCAATGGTATCACCGAAACCATCACCATAGTACGCGCTATAAACCGGAAATCGTGAATTAACTATATAGACGCTGGCTGGTTTGTCATGGTTGTAGTGTATGATCATTCTTATTGTGAAATTGCTTAGCAATTTCTAAATACTAGTGTTTTCAATTGATAGCGTTTTCAGTCACTATGATACCCCATTTCCACTAATGAACTCTCGATATATTTTGATATCCATGATACCGCCTTGAAATAACCGTCTACAGATATCAGCTGCTTCATAAATTATTTCCGGTGAGTTATTTCCAGCTCAGAACCCTCCGATTAGAATATCTAATCGTGATATATCACTGATAACATTACCAGTACAGTTTCCAATTGAAATTCCACTGGAATCTGGCAATCCCTTCCCGCTATAACCAGTTGCTTCATCCAGTTTGTCTGTATCCGTGGGTTGTAAATAATCAAGAGTATCATCATCATCTCGATCCAATGAATGTTCTTCTTGTTTTTTTATGTGAAAAAGATATTTTCTTTGCAAGTTGCTGTCGCTTTCCTTGCAATTTTTGCGGTTTTTGTTGTTGTTTTAGTTCTTCATATCGTTTATACACTGTACCCACCGCATTGATATATTTAATGTATGATACACTATCTGTCTTAATTTGACTTGTTTTAGGTTTGATTTTGTAGAATATATCAGCCCAATGAGTTAAACTTCTAACATATTTATGATGTTCTGGTTTTAACATTTTTTTTCTGTTTTCATAAGTCGTAACAACAAGCGCAGGAATTTCTGCTGGATCAGTCTTATCAATTGCTGCTAACCCTTCCTCGTTAAATCTCACGCGTAAATCATCTACTGTTCTTTTTGATTCAGGTAGTTATCACCGTGGAGTTTTTGTAAAGCTTGTTTTGTTTGTTCAGTTTCCGCTGCTATTTTTTCAAGTTCACCAATAAGAGATTTTCCCTCATCTCCCCATATAGCACGCTCCACCCCCTTCGTTGCTGTGGTTACTGGTTTAAACAATTATTCAGATCCCGGAGCAAAATCCGATTGTAAACTCTGTCTAGCTTGCAGTTTATTTCTTACAGAGTCGCGAATTCGTATAAATCTCTTAATTGCATCTAGTCGCTCCAATCGGGTCGTTAATGCTTCATTGACCATTATTTCAAATTGCAAACAATTTTTCAATTGTAAACCAATTTTGCCGAAAATCGAAGATTCCCCAAACCCGACCTAACAGACACAGTTAACGGTCCATCGATTTTTTATTCAGTGTGAAATATTTTTTATTCAAAGTGTGAAATATTTTTTATTCAGTGTGAAATATTTTTTATTCAGTGCGTGAAATATTTTTTATTCACTGTGAAATTATCGATTTTTTTATTCAGTGTGTGAAATATTTTTTATTGCTGTGAAATTATCGATTTTTTATTCAGTGTGTAAAATATTTTTATTGCTGTGAAATTATCGATTTTTTATTCAGTGAAATATTTTTTTTTGCTGTGAAATATTTTTTATTGCTGTGAAATATTTTTATTTTTTATTCAGTGTGAAATATTTTTTATTGCTGTGAAATATTTTTATTTTTTATTCAGTGTGAAATATTTTTTATTCACTGTGAAATTATCGATTTTTTATTCAGTGTGTGAAATATTTTTTATTCAGTGTGAAATTATCGATGTTTTATTCAGTGTGAAATATTTTTTATTCAGTGTGAAATATTTTTTATTCAGTGTGAAATATTTTTATTTTTTATTCAGTGTGTGAAATATTTTTTATTCAGTGAAATATTTTTATTTTTTATTGTGTGAAATATTTTTTATTTTTTTATTCAGTGTAAAACTGCTGTGAAATTATCGATTTTTTATTCAGTGTGTAAAATATTTTTATTGTTGTGAAATTATCGATTTTTTATTGTGAAATATTTTTTTTTTGCTGTGAAATATTTTTTATTGCTGTGAAATATTTTTTATTTTTTATTCAGTGTGAAATATTTTTTATTGCTGTGAAATATTTTTATTTTTTATTCAGTGTGAAATATTTTTTATTCACTGTGAAATTATCGATTTTTTATTCAGTGTGAAATATTTTTTATTCAGTGTGAAATTATCGATGTTTTATTCAGTGTGAAATATTTTTTATTCAGAGTGAAATATTTTTTATTCAGTGTGAAATATTTTTATTTTTTATTCAGTGTGTGAAATATTTTTTATTCAGTGAAATATTTTTATTTTTTATTGTGTGAAATATTTTTTATTTTTTTATTCAGTGTGAAATTATCGATTTTTTATTCAGTGTGAAATATTTTTATTCAGTGTGAAATTATCGATTTTTTATTCAGTGTGAAATATTTTGTATTCAGTGTGAAATATTTTTATTCAGTGTGAAATATTTTTATTTTTTATTCAGTGAAATATTTTTTCTTCAGTGTGAAATATTTTTATTTTTTAGTGTGAAATATTTTTTATTTTTTATTGTGTGAAATATTTTTATTTTTTATTCAGTGTGAAATATTTTTATTGCTGTGAAATTATCGATTTTTTATTTAGTGTGAAATATTTTTATTGCTGTGAAATATTTTTATTTTTTATTCAGTGTGTAAAATACTTTGTATTGCTGTGAAATATTTTTATTTTTTATTGTGTGAAATATTTTTTTTTTTTATTCAGTGTGAAATTATCGATTTTTTATTCAGTGTGTGAAATATTTTTTATTCAGTGTGAAATTATCGATTTTTTATTCAGTGAAATATTTTTTATTCAGTGTGAAATATTTTTATTTTTTATTGTGTGAAATATTTTTTATTTTTTATTGTGTGAAATATTTTTATTTTTTATTCAGTGTGAAATATTTTTATTGCTGTGAAATTATCGATTTTTTATTCAGTGTGAAATATTTTTTATTGCTGTGAAATATTTTTATTTTTTATTCAGTGAAATATTTTTATTGCTGTCAAATATTTTTATTTTTTATTCAGTGTGTGAAATACTTTGTATTGCTGTGAAATATTTTTTTATTTAGTGTGAAATATTTTTTATTGCTGTGAAATATTTTTTTTTAAACAGTGAAATATTTTTTATTCAGTGTGAAATATCTTTATTTTTTATTCAGTGTGAAATATTTTTATTTTTTATTCAGTGTGAAATATGTTTTTATTGCTGTGAAATATTTTTATTTTTTATTCAATGTGAAATATTTTTTATTCAGTGTGAAATATTTTTTATTTTTTATTCAGTGTGAAATATTTTGTCTTCAGTGTGAAATATTTTGTCTTCAGTGTGAAATATTTTTTCTTCAGTGTGAAATATTTTTTATTCAGTGTTTTCACTGATTTTTTGACAGTTTTGGTGGTTTTCAGTCGGGTAAAGTAGTCGATTTTGCATAAAAATTCTCGTAGAGAAAAGCTGTTAGGATTCATTTTTGATGCTTTTTGACCGATAAATCGATAAATTCAATCAAAAAAAGCTAAAAAAAAAAAAGACAAAAACAACTAAAAATCATCAATAATTTCAGTCGGGTAAAGTAGTTGATTTTGCATGAAAATTTTCGTAGACAATTTCGATTAGAATTCAATTTCGACTGTTTGTCAAAATCGTTCATTTTCTTGAATTAACGCTCGTATATTTCTAATCTTCGAATTAACCTCTTTTTTCAATTCGTATTCCCTACCCAATTCTTTTCGTATTTCTTCCACGATAGTAAATAACGGGACAAACACACTTACGTCACTGGAAAATGCAAGAGAGTCCCGAATAGAATTCTGAATTTTTTTTATCAGCGCATATTTCTTTGGTAACATATACTTGTTAGTGTTAACCCCGTATTCTATATCCTGAAAATCAGACACAATTTGATCAGGATTTAAACAATCTGATAGTTTAATATCCTGACTTTTCAATTTTGAAATTTCAGCAATAATGATATTCATTTTTTTCAGAATTCATATTCTATAACAATTATATACTTCTAAATGAAAAATATGAATGACTTAGACATAAATGAATTGAATTTTTTGTAATGTCTTTTTTGAAATAGCAGATCGATAAATTCCTTCTGCAACTTTTCGTTCTGAGGATATACAAATATCGAAATGCCTACCGGCTTCAATCATTGATGAAAATATTTTTTCTTCGTTAGTTATTGTATTAAATGATTTTACTGGTCTCGCTTTTTTCGAGCATTTTCCAGTCTTTCCTCGTTTGGTATTCTCACTTTGTGTAACAACCTGTAGATTTGATAAAGAATTGTTCTTTGGATTAGAATCAATGTGATCAATAACAAAACCATCTTTGATCAATCCATTGTGACATTCAAGTACTATTCTATGATTGAGATAAATTTTCTTTATAGCGCCAAACATCAAATACCTTTGATTACTCACAAAACCGACCGGTTTCTTCAATCTGCAGTGTCTAACAACACCATCACTGGATGCTTCATAATTTGTAATCACAGGGTGTGGTCTGAATTCTTGGTTCATTTGTATACAAATACTATTTGTCGAATTCAGTGTTTGGTCTAATAATAACATCACTGGAAAATCTTTCAATATAGTCTTGAGGAGTTCTTATGATTGTATCCTTGACGGCTATGTTAGGGACAGAGTCAGGGTCAGAATTTTTTATGGAGTTTTTAACTCTACTGTCATAATAACGCTTCAACTCCCTGTATCGTTTGCCACCACAATTTAGACACAACTGTGATTTTCCCATAACCCCAACCCCACATCGAGTACAAGGTAACGGACCAAGGCTTCCACGTCGAAAACTTTGCATATGATACCCACAGAATTCATTTCTGCATGATTTGTTACAAGGAGTCACTGATCCAGTCATGAGCCATTTGCAATGATTCATTATACATAAATCTTTCATTTAAATGCTTGTTTTAATTATAGTATGAAGGAGTTTGAGAGATTATCGAAAATTATGCCTTGGAAAAGTGTTATATTCAATCTTGATAGAGTTTCTGATACACCAAAGAATAAAATTCTTGATAGAAACATGATTAGTAAAATCAGAGATTGTTTTAATGAATTCAAGCGTGATGGAGCATCTCATTGTTGGTCAACATTTCGAATTGTACCTAATATCGATGCTACCATGAATGATGAAAAAGCAGCAGTGATAATCTCACATCTTGGGCGAAAAAGATATTTTTTTAGATTGAAATTCATTATCCATGACGACACTGGAAATTGGATCATCAGGGACAAATTTGAACCCATCTTGAAGGATAAAAAAAATATCACTGTGAATCAAGATTCCAAACCAGGAATTTTGACTGGAATTGACAAACTATACTACGAGAGATCTTATCCAGTAACAGCAGTTGTTTATGGAATATATCCGTTAAATGATAAACCCGATATTGCAAAACTAGCACCAATGAAATATTCGTCATCAGTGGCTTTGACACTCAATTGTGTAGCAGAACGAATAATAAAACACTTAGCAAATGCATCCCGGGGAAATAAATTGACTGATCTAAGACGAAAAAAATAACCGAATGGGAATTAACGGTGAAACAGCATGGGGCAACAATTCCGGATATAGCTAAGTTAGAAAAATCATTAAGATTTCCAATATCAGTAAAGACAATAACCGGAGAAGTATTATACGAATCGAAATATAAATCACAAAGGAACTCCAATGCAAATTATTGATCATAACGAACACGCGTGGTCATCCGCAGTAACAATATTCCCACGGGATAGAACTGTAAAATATATACGCCAAATTGGAGAGTGTTTTTCCGAGCAGAAATTATTTGATGCTATTTACAATTTGAGTAAAAAAGATCCTGTGTCGATGTGGCTATTTCACAGTGCTGCAGACGATGAATGTGGATTCGATCAGTTTGTAAGACCCAACGAAGAATTGTACCGTACTGAAGAGCTGCATAATCAAATGAAAAAACTAGCTAGTGAGTTTTCTCCCCAGAGTTCTCTGGGGGAAATCGAAGATCAATTATTAACAAATTGTTTTACACTTCCCTCGGTTGCAGCACATTTTGCTAGGAATAAGAACGCGTGGAAACCAACGCGAAGTGAGTTTCGATCAGATGTCAGATTGAGCTGTCTTGAATACAGTCATGTTGGATTATGGAATACAAAATATGACACTGAAACCGTTATTTCCGTTGATATGATTGCGTGTTACCCCGGGAGTTTTCTCGGATATGGAGAATGCGCTGAGTACTACAAACGATTTGGACACCCCACACATGAAATAGCTCGTGTTGCGATTAATGGTCCGCTGCCACATTTTGATTTAACCGGATTCGCTCGTGTAGTATCATTTGAATTGGCTACAGGACTTGGTAGACATATGTCTGAAAAACACTGGATGCCAATAGTGCTATTGAGATATATGATTGATTGTAAGATGTTACATCTCCACATGAATGGCTAAAGGGTTTTGTAGACTATTATGACGAAATTAACACTGATTATAGATCACTTGATGATCAATTACGATAATTCAAAGCGCTAATTAGATTACAACCGGATAGAATCCAATGTGAAATAGCGCGTGAAATAATTTCAGAAACTCCATTAAAAGATTTCTGGGAAACATGGAGACCAAATGATTTGATAATTGCAAGTAGAAAAATAGTCAGAGACACACTTCAGATGAAGTTATTGGAAACGCATAAAGAAAAATTTGCAACACTTCCAGTACCCCTTTGTTATAGGACTTCGGATACACGAAAACAGAATATAGAAGTTGATATTCCAGGAGGATTTCAAAGACAGAATTTAGTGCTAAATGATATTGTGCTGGTTGATATCAGCATCGTTGAAGATGCATTGCGTGCTAATAAATCCCCATGGACGCTAGGATACGCAGCGACGATACATTCTTCACAGGGATTGACTATATCGGATACAATTGTTTGGATAGTGGATAATCATATCGAATGGTCAAATTAGTCTATCTTGCAGTATCCAGAGTACGAAGAATAAATCAGCTTCGAAGAGTTGTCCTTGAAAATCCTACGGATTTTGGCTAGTTAAGACCCCGCGGTGGTAATTAAGTATCCTCGGGTATCACTTGCAGTTGTTGTCGAGTAAATCCTCGTTGAGAGGCAGTTGAATCCAGTCTATAGATTGCTGGTCTAGAAACGCTAGCGTTTCCACCTGTAGATCGTGTTATACTAGATATCTTGGGTGCAGTAACACTCCAAATAGGATCAGTAGCCCTTTTTCTGCCACCTTCAAGCTCTCCTGGTTCGTATAAATACCTAACAGTGATATTGCTACCAAGAATTGGTTGAGAAACGCTAGAATCCTCTTGTGGAAGTTTTAGTAGAAACTTCTTTTTAATCGCGTTGATAGGTTTCATGTTGATTGTTCTAGTAATCTCGTTATTTAGCGCTGCAACTACCCCTGGTAACCTTTAGACCCATTCACGGGATCTTTTTTCCTCGATGGATTCTTTTGCGTATTGATATCCAAATAACCGTTCAGCAAGTGTCCGATTAAACCGTTCAACAATTGCCTGATCACGATGTAGCGCAGTATGTCCTCGTCTGATGGTGACATTATGATGCTTCATTATTGATAACACTGCACCCTGAAATTCCTTGCCAGGATCAACTTGTAACAGATTTGGCCAGTGCAGAGGACCCCTTCGATAAATCCTTTCAAATGCAGAAGCAACTTCAGGTGATGATTTTGTTTTTAACGGTTCTGCTTCTTTGTATCGACTTGCAATATCAACTACGGTTAACGCGTATTTGTAACCACAGAAATAATATATCAGCTTGATGAACTTCAGTAGGAATGGTCACATCAAAATGCGAGTAGTGAATTTGTTTAGGCGGTGGTAGATAAATTTGCCTTATAGCCTGTTTGGATAACCAATTAGCCGCAGTTGTTATTTTCACTTTTGCGGCGTTGGCGAGTTTATTGATTGCAGCGTTACCCCTCCAGTATCCCCTCGGAGAATAATAAATAGATTCCATATTATTAATTACCAGCGCCCATCATCAATTTGCCTTTCATAGCTGATTTTACCAACCACGAAGCCAATTTTTCTTTGAAAGATTTATCAGAAATAGCATTTAACGCATGAATTAATTTCACATCCGCGAGATGCCTGTTTTGCAGATTGCTGCTTTTATAAGCAACATCATGAGCGTGACACGCCTTATCAATGGCGTTTATTGGTTCTTCACCGGGTTTGGGTTGGTTATGATTATTGAGTCTGATATCAAGTCTTGTTCCCGGTCCAAAATAACTATACCCTGGAAGGTGTTTTTCTCCTGGATACTTTGCCATTGGGGTTCCAGGAAGTTTAGTTAGCTTGGCTGCGATATCACCTCCTCGTTTTTTTTTAAAAGGTTCCTTGGGTTTACCAAGGGAAACAAATCTAAATTTCTTTGTACTACATTTTACGCATTTACCAGAAAGCGCTGATCGGTTATTTTTAGTTGTAATCGTCGTCAAGTCATCTGTGCCAGTACGCGCCCTACATTTCACACAATATAGATCCATAATTTATATATAACAGCATGAATGTAATTGATTATTCAGCTACCCGACGACGGGAACCTATTAAACACCATGAAATGTTGCCGAATTCAATTAGAGTTATTATAATCGGACCATCTGGAAGCGGCAAGACACAACTGCTACTTAATTTGATAACGAGATGGATGAAATGGAACAAGTTGTATTTAATAGCCCCGAGTGTAGACGATCAGCGATGCTATGAAGTGCTAAGGTATTTTAACGAGAAAGCAAAAGCATTTCAAATCGATGATGATATCATTGAATTTATTACTGATATCAACGATGCACCGAGTATTAATTCCATCGACGGAAGTATTAACAATTTAGTCGTATATGACGATGTGATGTTAGTTAATCACAAAAATCCTTCTAGGATATTTTCCAGAGGCAGGCATAAAAGCACTGATGTGATATATGCCACTCAACGATACACACAAATACCAAAAGTGATCAGAGATAACTGCAATTTATTGTGTGTATTTAATGGAGTTGACACACATACTCTTAGAAATATTTGGCAAACTTGGTGCTGCTGTGATATGGATCATAATCGATTTAGAAATTTCTTTAGTCACGCTCAGTCAATACCACACGGATTTGTGACGATAAAGTTATCAGCCCCGAGGACACGATATTGTATCGGACTTGATAAAATATTCGGTTGAAATCATAACGGGTGAGTGTCCATCGTGTTTTTTACCCCATGGAAGCCTCATCGAGGCCTGGATTCACCGTTGTTTCAGACAAAATCAATAAGGCTCCATTTGCCAAACAGAGACTTTCTTTTTCTTTTGGTTAAAATATGAAATTTTGTAGGAAGGCTCTATTTGCCGTTTTGACGGTTAAAATCGATTTTTGTTTGAAAAGTTGTCTGATTCACCCTCTCTGCTGCTGATTTACAATAATTAAAACCTAAACGTATTCATATATTCAGCTAAATTTGGTCATTTGCAATTCGATCAAATACAGAGTATATATATATATATATATATATATATATATATATATATATATATATATATATATATATATAATTCGATCAAATACAGAGTATATATATATATATATATATATATATATATATATATATATATATATATATATATATATATATATATATATATATATATATATATATATATATATATTAGGAATTGATTTTTTAGTAAAATTAATAAGATTACTATTTTCTTTAAATTGTATTAAAGTAATGTTTTATTAATTTATATTAAATAAGTTCTAAAGTGTGTTAAGATTAATTTCATTTATTTCCAAAGCACAACTATATATTAATTGAAGGAAAATAGTTGATGTGCAAAGCATAAGTTGCCAACGTAAATCTCTAGCTATACGAATGTACATTATTGTGTGGAATTAGGTTATAAAGCAAAAAAATCTTACTGGGTCAGCCAGCTCCTAAGTCTTATCAGTGAAACATATATTCCATAAAACCAGGCATTGGCAAAAGTCTAATTCGGTTAACAAAAATGTATAACAAACTTCCGTGCTGACGTAAATACAGAATGGTTCTTATCTAATGATGGACGGTCGTCGCTACAAAATGGTTCTTATCTAATGATGGACAGACATTGCTGCTGACTTAGTATGTTAAACATGTTGCTGGTTTAGAATATTTAGGATTTATCATGTTTGGACCTAACTAATGCCAAACGAATATAGATAAACTACACATCTGAGTTGTACCTTATGTCAGATGACGTCAAATTAAGCCGGTTTTGACCGGGAGAAACTAATTCTTACTTGAAAAGAGCGAACATATTTTCTCGTCGATGCCTTAAACCCTGACACAAGATGCGTATAAATAGACCACGCATTAAAGGGTCAGGTCAGTTCCTATCGACGAGGAAATAGATCTTTGCCTTATCATTTCAGGTAAAACAGTTGTATATGTCGTAACTTCTTTAAGAATAAGTATTTTTAATGATGAGATTTTAATAGTAACATTGTTATGTTAGCAACATTGTTCACTTAATACTATTATTTATAATATATTGTAACGGAATGTTTAAATGTTCTAAAGAATTATTATTTAATTATATTTATGTAATTTTTATTGTAAAGGTTGAATTCGCTACCAACTTCATGTTTAGATTTAATATTGAAATAATGTATTCTTTAAGTAAGAAAGAATATTATCTAGCAATATATTTTAAATCTATATTCTATTTTAAAATAAGGCAAATACAGTTCTTTAAATTAATTGTTACATTAACTATAGTTATTACATCTTACACTTTTGGCTATCTCGAAATTGATCGAGAATTAACTATTTGTATAATATTCTAAAATGCAGAAGTTATACGAATAAATTAAGTTGAAAAGCTTGAAAAAGGAAAATATAATATGTATCGCATGAACTTTTATTATAAAGTTTTTAGATGTGTTTTTAGAATATAGTCAATATATGTGTGTGTTGATTAATTAAATAAAGTCAGTTCCTATCGACGAGGAAATAGATCTTCGCCTTATCATTTCAGATGTAGTGTAGCTGTTTTATCATCGTGGCGGCGCTCACCTTTAAGAGAGCCTTCTCTCTTTCTTTCTCTCTCTCTCTCTCAAAGATGTAACCGTATCTACACCTTTATGAGTGCCTCTTCCATTTGAGAGAGTTATTTCATAAAAGTTATGGAGAATATTCTTTGAAAAGAAACGACATTAGTGGACTAACATCATTAATAAAGTTTTCCGTTCCCGCAAGAAAATAGATGTCTGTCTTCTTATTCCAGCTTCGATTCCGTACCTATCCCCAAGACATTTCCATCATCGGCTGACATTCTTTATCTGGGTACTCATCCTTTCTCTTCTTACTATCTTCCTGAGTTCCCAGTATGTGTTTATGAGATTGATCTATAGAACATTCCAGCCAAAATTCTCATAAAAGTTGGTGGAGATAACATCATGAATAAAGGTATCACACGTATAACTATAATCCACGGGAGAGACTCGCACCAACATCTTTGCTATCATGAGACATCACGCCGCCAGCTACACTACGTGAACTCAGGAATGACAGAACAACTCTTCTGTGATTTTCGTATTTTTTCGCCCACACGAAGGGTCAGTTCTAAGACATCAACACCAATATCATTACATTGGGAATAAGAACAAGTACTTCTAAGATGTTTACCAGCCTACAATACATATCGCCGATGAGAATTCTTCTTGTAGTATCACTTGAAACATCCCACATGTCGAATGTATGTATAAATAGTCCAACGCCGAAATCAAGTTACCAGCAAACCAGACTGAAATACACCTATGTCGTAGACCGAGGTTTCCATTGACATAACAGCAACATCTCCGCCAGACCCAGAGTCAACGACAGCCGCATTGACAGTGACTTGAACGTTTTACAATTTGAACTCTTTCCTTATTACAGACAATATGTGCATTGTTTACTATTCCTTAATATATCATTCATTCATAGGCATAATATTTCTAGACTGTGGTAATTCACACACAGGTATGTGTTTGCTCTATCTTATTTTGTTTTTATAATACAAATATTATAAGGTTAATGCGTTAATTGATATTCCTAAAGAACTGATCTAATTTTTGCTGTATTTCTTCTGTAGTAACATATTTATTGCTTATATCTACTAAAGTAAAATTCCTCACAGTTGTAATGTTCTGCCTAAAGAGCTTGAATGAAACAACTGACGTTTCTTGTATATTTCGCATAAGCTATCAAAAACCCTGTTCGTACTGAAATCTGAAACCGCCGTATAACATAGTATTACCGTATTTACCTATCTTACGGAGAAGTGTAAATTCCGCCTAGCCGTATCAAACTTATTGACTTCAGATGATTGTTTTTGTTTGTCAGCCAAATGGTTCGACAATGTTTTAAAGGTTTCTCTAACGATTCATACCGTTGTATGAATTATGTACCTTATGGTACTGTGTCTTGGCGAATTCGCTATATAGGAACGGCTCTAATGCCTACCTACCTGCCAGTTAGAACAGGTGATTTTCCTTCACTGGTTTTGCTACATCAAATGATGTTGTCGTAAATATATGTTGAAATGATAAAAATAGTCAAAGTGTCCGAGCGATTACTCACAGAGTTCACGTAATGCTTAGCTCTCACGACATGAGCAGCTATTGGTCTATATACGACCAGCTTCTGAGTCAAATTCGTTTGAAACACTCGCGGAAGTACATTCTCTTTCACTCGTCACATATAACGTTGATAGTACACGTACATTTCAGCACTAGACCATACCGTACCAAACGATTAAAAGATATTTTCACTTATTGTTCCTAGGTTAATTCAAGGCGATACATGTTTCATACACTCACAGGTCGAAGTTTGATTGTAAGTGAACATACGTCATGGTTATTAAGGCTAGAACAATATTAAATTGTCAGTTTCCTAACTCTTGATTAATACTAAATTTTTACGCCATTTTCTTTGCAACCATTCCAAAATTTACTGTTATTTCTTTGTTAAACTAAGAAGATCATCTCAATATAGGCTTACCAGCAAACGATTAAAAACCCTTATATACAAGTACTTCATCGATTTGTTGGACTTGTTTCTGCGCGTGTAAAATGTTAGTGAAGCACGAAATATATACACACACAACCACACACGTACCCACACACATTCAGACACAAATACATAAATACATACATGCTTGGTCTTTCATATATGCATATATACATACACACCCATATACATGTATACATCTGATAAATATATGACCAACACAAACATCTTGTACTCATTAGTTTTAAGATCAAACAAAAGTTTAGTCTATAGCCAAATTAAACTGCAAGATCATGTAAAATATTGCACTTTTTATTGAGTTTCTCTTACTTTTAAATTTTTGTTTCCTACCCAGTATATTAGGAGCAGAAAGAAATTATTTTTTCACATATTTTGTGCAAAGTTGTATTTTCATCAAGTGTGAGCTATACCACTATGATAAATTTCGTAACATCTGGATTGTAAATGATGATGTCATCTCAAAGGTCACATTTGTACTTTTTACCAGCCTTTGATTTGGCATGCTCACTGTAGTTTTAATACCGGGACGATTCGAGTTCATCTTGAGTGGCCAAATTATTTAAGTGTTACATACCTTTGCCGAGTGACATCTTCACGTATTCTTACGTAGAATTCGCTATTAAAATCCCTTTTCTACAATATCTACTTTGGATTAATCCTGGCTGTGGGACAACAGATTTTCCAGGGATTCGATGTCCATCTCAACTATCACTTGAAGGGTTACATGTGTCACCTTGTCTGCAAACCATACTCTGACAGTGTTTATTTTGTTGTTCAGTGAAGCTGGAACGTTTGATGGTTTTGTTAAAAGTGTTGTTTATTATAGTTCGCAGTATTCATGGCTTCCTTAGAGCGATCTTCATCTTGTGCACGTTCTACATTTAACTATTAACTGTCTTTTCCCGAGCCTGCTAATTATTATTTTAACCGGTGCAATTTAAGTTCACATATGGTGAATTGTCTCTCTTTTGTTTCATTCACAATTCTGAATTTACGCTTCTTAAATGCAGTCGACTTTAGGTTCATTGAACCGTTAGGACACGTTCTTGGAAGCTTAAGGCATCTCTGGTCATTATTATAATCAATAGCAATACCTATTTGGAGAAGGTCCTTCTGGAGTACGGAAACACTACTGAAATCTACACTAACCATATTCTCTGATTTCGAGCTAGTAACTGACTTGGAAAATGGTTTGAAATGATGTCGTATGTGTGTTTTATAATCAATGAATTTATTAAATTAATTACACCCCAAGCAACTACCCTTATAAACAATGCCCTTCTATAACCAGAACAATATTCTTTAGAGGAAAGATAAATTGGTTTAGGAGTGACGGTATAAAATGGTTTAATATACCATATTTAATTTCTCCAACATAATATAAGCTGCTATCTTTATAATTTTCTCCTTTATTAGCTCTTGTGGCTTCCCGTTCAAAACATGTATTGATAAGAGCCTTGTGTTGTGCACCTATCATTCATCCTCATCATCACACTCATCGTTCTTTACCTACACCTACCAAAGTCCTACGGCGATGGGCGACTGACGACGCAACAGGCGAAGATGACCACTGGGAGTTGTAGTCAGAGACCTGCACGTAGGCGGCCCTTGGACAAGTGGTCGTTTTGCTCTGTACCCAAGGCAGCAGAACAGTTCGGCAGCATCCAGGGGTGACTAAGCAGACCTTTTTAGGACGGCGCTGCTCACCCTGAATAGGGAAGGCGTAGAAAAGGTGGCCTGAAGAAGATTCCCTTGTTAAAATCTGGTCAGCATACCGCGGCTGGCAAGATCATCCATACCTGCGGTCAAACTAATCAAAGAACAAAAACCTTATTATTGGAGCATGGAACATCCGTACTCTCATGGACAAAGAAAATGTTGCAAGACTCCACAGGAGAACAGCTCTAGTTTCTAATGAGCTATCACGCAACAATATTGATATTGCAGCCTTGAGTGAAACCAGGTTCGCAGAAGAGTGTTCTTTTACTGAGCTAGCCAGCGGCTACACATTCTTCTGGACAGGAAAAGCCCAAAATGAGGACAGGATCCATGGAGTCAGCCTGGCTATCACATCAAGTCTTCTGAAGAAGCTTCCGGAAATGCCTGTTGGTATCAATGAGAGGCTAATGAAATTGCGAATACCTATAAGCCACAAACGGCATGCAACAATCATCAGTGCATACGCCCACGCCCTAAAAAAAAATGTTTCTTCGTTTCTCTTTCTGAAAGAAATATCAGACACTTTTAGACCGATACAGAATAGTTGCATATCGTTAAAATTAGATTTACTGAATTATAATATTTACCTATTCCATTTTCATTTTACGTCTTGAGACACATTTATACTTGCAACGTTTAGTTAAACACCTGCATGTTTTTCCTTGTTGACAACTAATGCTCTTTACAAAAATTAGTTTTATGATAGCGTTGCTGCTCTTTTGCATCAATTATTTAGGTCGGGCTGTAAAATGTTATTAACCTATGCACCATATGGAAATACGGAATTGTTAAACTGAGAAGACTATGTTTGTAGCATTGTTACTCGGCATATTTCTTATATTAAAGTCCTCACAGGAAGAATGGTATGGTTTGATCAGGTAACCCTATACAAATCGATATACATATGTTTGTTTACTTCTGTTTTTCATGAAGGTACTACCTGGGAATAGATGTCGATTCATGCATTGCACACATCCAACGACCAAAACATGCCTGGAATAGTATTTCAGTGCAGCTCCTGGAACCACGTGTGGAATAAATATGGTAATCTATTTCACTATATGTTTGTCTTTCTCTATGGGCTACAAATTATTAAGAACATCATGGTTACATTTCTAGGTTGAAAAACTCATACATTAGATGCCAGTTCGTTCAAATATACATGACGTGTGGAACTTAATGTATGTATATTAAATTATAATTGGTTTTATTAGAAACCGTTTCATATCTTGTACAATGATTCCAACTTAAATATAGTCAATTAGTTTTCTATATCTATCTAATTGCAAATCAATTCAATTAAGAAGCCAGATTCGTAATTAGAAGGAAGCATCATAAAATACAGTGCAAAAGAAGAGCAAGACTGTTTCCTATGCAAAGGTAATCCAGCTACATTTGGTTATCATACACGAGACTACGTTTGATCACTACACCCGTGCAACCAGTGTCACGTAATACTAATACTTCTCGTCCATTCACGAAACCTCTCGCGGTTGGTACTCGCTCTTCGTGAAAAAGACATGTGCCAAGTGAATAAATACCTGGTTATACCTGCACGAAGTTATCAGATATACCTTTACTTTGTATAGCCACGGCTACCTTATGAACATGTCCCTTTCTTTTAGGACATTTTGCTTGAACAAGACCCCATTCTTTACATAAAAAAAACATTGTATACCCTGACAACTTGTATCCCTAACTGACCTACTTGCCTCACCTGATTTCACAAGTTCCCTAGGCATTGGTCTCATACACTGGTTTCCAGACTTAAAATCTTTTGACACCACGTTCTAGATTCCCCCATGAGCATCGGCAAAGAAATCGGCGTGCTTAGTCATATCCTGTACGTTTGAGAAGACTTTCTCTTTCAAAAATTGACTCAGTTCCCGACCAACTGTGTTCAACAATTGCTCTCTAAGCAAGAAATCAGTCAACCCTTCAAACGTTTTCACCACTTTACCGCATTTAATCCATCGCTGAAAATAGTTCGTTATTCTAACGATGAACTGACCAAAGGTTTCTCCCTTCTCGGGTTTACTATACCAGAACTTTTTACGAAGGCCCTGTTCAGTGAGCGCGTACCTTTTCAGAAGTGCTTCCTTCAAGGTGTCGTAATTAAACACATCGCCTCTAGGAAGTCGTGAGTACACATCCAGTGCTTTACCTTTTAATAATGCACTAAGATGCAGTGCCCAGTCATTTGGACTCAATTTCTGGTTCTCGGTATATCGCTCAAACCGATGAAGATAACTCTCCATGTTATCTTTTTCATCGTCAAAGGGGGGTAATTTGGGACCTTTCAACTTGCAAGAGGCAGAGTTGTGTTCTCATTTTCTAGCTGTTGCTAATTCTACATTACGTTCATGATCGCGTTGCTTTAATCTTTCTTCTATCACCAAAGTTTCTAACTTTGCCTGTTTTTTCTTTCATCTCCCTCTCTGCTTCACTTTCACATTATATACTTTCTCTTTCGGCCTGTTTTTTAGTTCTATCTTACCGTTCTCTAATTCTATCCTTTCCCTTTCAAAAACCATTTTTCGTTCTTCTGTTTCCCTTTCGGTCTGTTTCTCCAGTTCTATCCTTTCCCTTTCGGCCTGCTTTTCTAATTCTATCCTTTCCCGTTCGGCCTGTTTTTCTAGTTCTATCAACTCCTACTTAGCTTCCCTTTCTTTTTCCCTCTGGTCCTTTTCCCTAGCCTGTTCTTCCTGAATAAATGACCTTAAACTTTCTCCCTTATACACAAATTCTTTGCCTAATTCGACCAAGTCCCTAAGGGATGACATAACTACTAGAAATATCACAAATATAATGTTAAGAACTGGACTAATCTTAAAAAGGCTACCGAAACAATGCATTGAATGAGTTAATAGTGGACCAACCGATCAATCACATAAAACAAAAATTACCACTACTTGAAATTTATTTTGTCAAGAAGTTAACACTCAAATATAAACAATAACTGTAGACTTTCGCAAGCAAGATGATGATGATTCACTTAATCCAAAGATTCATTTTCTAACACCATTGTAACAGTATTGTAACCGAGTGGGTATTGGATTAAATGAATAATTCAAACACAATGCGTGAAAGATACAAATGTATTAAAGAAATAAGTAAAGAAAAATGTATGATGCAAAAATACGATGCTTCTCATACACGCTCAACATACACTTGATTCAATCACTCTATACTATCACACATTGATAATAAACCATTATTATATATCTCTCTGATATACAGCTTAAAGAAACGTCAATTTCAAATAATAGTACACACTAATATAATCATATAGTTTCACGTATAGACAAGGCTTGGGATTCAAACAATATCAAGTTTTCAAATACGTTACAAATGTTCTGCACTGTCAGTAAGATTCACAAATCTCATGGAATTAATCTAAGATTGAAAATAATCTTATGTCAATACAAATATACCAATTTAAACAACAATCGTTATAAACATATGCTTCCAGACCCTTGTACAGTCGCATGATTCATCCGATACACTGCAGTTTCACCACGTTCCTCGGGTTGACCCATTCTTTTGTATCGGCCCCTCACCCCTTCATGGATCCACTACATGTACAGCCAGTCATACATATACACGTACAGACAGCATACATCACCCTGGTATTAGCTACGTCTACAGTCGTGGCTTTACCGTATGTACAGACACACATACATACATATAGAAAACCTCGTAACCTTGTAACGTTGTAACCCCGTAACGTCTTAACCACCTCGTAATCTTGTAATCACTTCGTAACGTCCTAACCTTGTAATCTTGTAAGTAAGCAACAATGAAACCAAACTGTAATAATAACGTTTTAAATATCCGTTGTAACAAATGAATTATTACACGATATTACAATAGAAACACAATTAACTTCATTAATCAAATAAAATAAATTTAACACTCATCCCTATGGCTTTTAGGTATACAGCTCGAAAATACGTGTTCTCTTCACTAGATCCAATGATCCCTGCCCCGATTAAACCTTCATCTTGCTTAATTCAAATGAAAGTGAGTAATATTTACGGTAAAACACCCGTGCATATCGTGATAATGATGTTTGCAGACAGGAGTTTCCGGTAGCGAGACATATGTTTTGTTCCGTCGCTCGTCTGGAAAAAAACACCTATTCATCCCAGACAGTGCCGCACGCACGCACAACAAAAACAATACAATATGTCTCAGGCAAAACAATAGTTTTTTTCTTTATTTCTTTATAATTCTGTGACACTATCATACATAGATCTTGGACACACTAAACGAGAGTACATAATGAAATTGACCGAGGAATATAACAGCTGCGGCTCCTACGGAAAATGGACATACCATAAGACCAATTTCATAAGTTGATGGGATAATATGTACTAAATTGATAATAATCTGACAAAGAGATACTACAAAAATTCGATTTTAGTATTATTTTGTTAACGGGGCATAACAATAATAATAAAAATAAAAATAACAACAATAATCATAAAATATATGCATCTCTCCCATTACAGAACTTGAACATTTAAGACAGTATTTGTTGTTTTAACTCCTTGATGACTATATTATATCATTATATATATTCAATAGTGAACTCTGACGAACCTTTTTAGCTTAAGAAATAGCAATGAGAGTCACACACGAAAGCTATATAAGTACCAAAATCAGAATTGAGCAAACTTAAAATGCAATATGTATGCGTATAATGATTCAGAATTTCCCATTGGACGATTTTTATGAATACACACCCTTGTAGTATCCTCAACTAAAAATAGAGTTCGGTTTCCTGCTGGCAAAACATTCTGAATGGGTTAGTAATTTATAATGTATTTTTTGAGAAAGGGATTATATTGCATTGCCGTGATTTGTAATCAACTTAAAAAGAAAAGAATCCTTCTTTATAAAAAATGGTGAACATAATTTTTGTTAACAATTCTTCCTAACGTAAAAAGCAAAAACCCATATATTATTAACGCGATCTATAATACTATGTCATCAACGGTTTCTAAACTCATAGTCGTGTAGTATAATTTGTTTGTTTGTTTGATTACTATTTTTAAAGTACCTTTAAAAATGTTTCAGTCATATCGCTACGATTTCTTCAGTGAGGCAGTTTGTAGTGATGTTTAGCACTGGGGCATCATGCCACAGACATGAAGCATAATGTGAAACCCAAACACATTATCCGGACAACAGGCCGACCAGTCCTAACACTAGCCTCTTAATGCTGAGCGCGATGCCGGGCAGGTGTTAGTGCCAATTTTCTAAGTCTTTGGGATGACTCAGCCGTGAATCGATCCAACGACCTCCCACTTCTGGGGCGTACGCTCTAACCACTAGGCCACCGGAGTGATGCGTGTAGTATTAAAGTGTTTGACTATTGTCTAATGCATCAAAGTCGTAATGCATTAGTTACTGACTCCATGTAGAAGTGTTGTTTTAATGTATAAACACTTTTTCTTTTATTTTTTCTTTCAGTGATTGTATATAATTCTTCTTGTCCTATCTCTAACCTTGGGGGTTCGCGGTTGTAGAATATACCAACGTGCATCACTCCGTGTCCTAAGAGGCACCTAAGAAGGGTCAACATGTGTGCCGTGGTTTCCGACCCGTGTCGGGGAATAAAAAGATCCCGGTAGTTGAGAGGAGGCTTTTCCGATGCAATACATTGCTTTGTCCACTACTTTTCGTATACGAGCATGCTGGATGGGCCCGGTATGGACAAAGCTGATCACGCCGAGCCCTAGGAAGTCGATTTTGTACATTCATCCCTCTTGATAACACCTATTGCATTTAAATTTTATCCCGTTAGCTTTCCCTTTCCCAAGTTTTAGAAGTCTTCTGAGAAGACTTAACGGGTCGATCGGGAGGTAATTTTACCGACCCTAAAAGGAGTCTTCACGGGTTATTCATAGGTAATTTTATCTACTGAGTATATCATTTGTGTATCCCTGGCACTTGAAAAGTGTCCCCTCGTTGGGCTCAACGGTGGTTGGAAGCATGGGTAGTGAGAATTTAACAAGCAATCATGGACAGTTAGAACAAAATTAAAACAAACACACCAAACTACATTCAGACTGAAGACAAACAGTGTGGTGTGGATTCAATTCCACGCTTCATGGTTATTCAATCTAAGAATGACTTCAAATCGCTTGCTACACTATCTTAAGTTGTTATTGAAAAAACTATTACAAGATCTATTGGCACGCCTAAAAGTGTCAACAACCTAAAAAGAGGTTTCCTACTTGTTCAGTGTGAGAGAATAGTCAAACAGACAAGATCAAGAAAATAAAAACTTTTTTCGATATTCCAGTGACCTTCTTCGCTCACACTACACTCAATATGTCCATAGGCATAATGCGCTGTCGTGCCTTGGCTGCAGTCACATATATCGTCGAGGGGATGAAACATGAAGGTGTCACTTCAGTGCGTAGAATACGTATTAAACGTAATAACAACCTCCATGACACCAACACAGTTGTAGTCACCTTCAACCAGCCATCAGTGCCCAAAGTAGTCAAAGTTTTTAAAAGTGAAGGTCAAGATCTACATTCCAAACACTGTTCGATGCTATAAGTGTAAAACATATGGCCATCACGAAGACCGATGTTCAAAAGTCACAATATGTGGCCGTTGCGGAGACCATTCTAATCAGGAAACTGATTGTAGAGAAAAATCACGCCAATTCAAAGGAATGTGATACGTGGAAACAGGAAACGGAGATCCAGAGGGTAACGTTTACATCATCCATTGGCTATCATGAGGCCAGAAAATGCTCGGAAACACCACAATGGCTCCTTAAACAATCAAAAGCACTGTTTACGTTACACGATGGGGAAACAATTAGAGACAAGCCCTTCCATCTTCCAGAACTCTTATTATGAACTCCTCACCGAATTTTGAAACTCCACTAGAATTCATACTGAATGATCAAATAGATGAGGAAAAGGATGCTGCAGCCCTACTGAGTGGCAAACACATATCAAAGGTCCGTTTGCCAAATGACGTGTAGATTTTTTCAGCCAAATACAGAGCAATATATGTTGCTCTGAAAATTTTCCAAAAGAAATGTATTTTAATCAGGATCATTTCTGTGTCTCACTATCAGTGCATCAGTTACTATACAACAGAAAGCTGAAGAACCCATTATTAATCAATCTCTTTGTCAACAATACTGAGCTTAGTACCTAGTACAATATAGTATACTGTTGGTTACCTAGCCATAGTGACATTAAAGGTAATGAAGAAGCAGATCGCGATGATAAAGTAACTCTATTCCATGAACCATATGATTTTAAATTACCGTTTACTGATTTACACATCGTATCAAAGAGTACCTACGCCAGAAGTTTTGATACTATACATATCACCTGTATTTTAGATTTTCTGAAGGAAGTTAACCTTTATGTTAAATTATCAATTGTATTCAATCACCTTGAGCATTTTTATCTAATATAAATACCGTCAATTATTTTCAACAACGTTTCATCTGTTTTCATTTACATACACCATTTACATGTCCTGTTGATTGGAAAACTTCATATTTTACTGTTACCAACATCCTTCCAGTTTTATATGAAATATTTGGTTTCTGTTCTCGCTGATCGATATGAAACATTTTAGTGTTTTAAACATGTATACCTACAACCTATTGTATGGCGCTAAATAACCTGATGCGCCGTTAAGTAAAACAAACAACGAAACAAACACATCCTTTGGGTATTAACGAAAATATTGTGTGGGGTGCCACAATGATGAATGGGATCAATTGTGATACGACTAATATAGGAAGGGTAGATTCTTTAATTTAAACCAAACGCCACGATCAGTTTCCAATCGTATCCGGTATCGTTCTTTACGTGTGAGTCCTATGTTGGTAAAATCCAGGTTTGATTCAATCGGTAACATCTTGAAGTACTCGACAAAGTTCCATTATTGGTGTAGTGGTTTGTTGATTTCCCGTTGATTGAATTTAACGGTTTCTCCAAAATATTAAATGGCATATATATTTCACAAACAATTGTATTAGTGGCGTTATTCCGAAATCAAAATGATCTTGAAATTAATTCATGTTTTCGAACCTCTGAAATAATATTGTCTCAGGCACGTGTTTGAAAATTAAGAAATCGTGTTGTAGCAACGGTATATACCAGTGTTTTGTTTTTCAAGAGACTGCCTGGGATGATTTACCAGTTCATGTATCGCTCGGATCTAAGAACAGTACAATGCATGTATATAAATATACAGATTTATATAAAGCTTTACGTTTTTATCTTAAGGCTGCACTTAAATCGTTAATCAAATGAGAGTTGATATCGAGTACCTATGGGATAAAGCTACGTAATTTCGTACCTTTATCACTTATAATTTGGTTAAATTAGACATTATTTAATATCATTTACAATAATTGAAACCTAAGCGTATTCATGTATTCGGCCATATTTGGTCATTTGCAAATCGATCAAATACAGAATATATATATATATATATATATATATATATATATATATATATATATATATATATATATATATATTTCATTTCTCGTCCCATTCGAATATTCATAAATTATCCCTTTAAAAATTTTGTTGTCTTTTCTACAGTGGTGTCAACATGGATTGTGTGTTAATAAAGGTCTGAAATAGGTGATTATTCATTGCCTTTGTGTCCCATGATATGATAGTTAACCTGCCACATTCACGATTAGAAGGATAGAGGATAAAATCCAGCTCAGATTACTAGCGGTTGGTAGTCGCAGTTGATCTTTTGGGATGACTCTCTAATTGTCTATATACCATGATGATCGTTTGATAGTGTCCCTAATGAACAAAAAAGCACCAAGCAGAAGTATTTTAAAATGTAACACGAGCATTGGAAGCATTTAATAATTATTAAAACAAAACAAGTTGAATTATATTGATTATAATTATATGATGATATATGTAATACTGATGTCGATACAAATGATGCTGACGACGATGTTATACTTTTGTATATGCAAATGAATATATTATATTGAGAAAATCAAAATTAACATACTTGATTCCAAGTGACAGTAAGTTGAATTAGTTCTTGTAGTCTCCTGGTACCTACCGCAGTCTTCCAAATTCAGAAAAGTATGAAACTGAAATTGTAGCAGGGGATCCGAATTGGATGAGAAAATGTTAAAACTTGTTTTGTATTTTTGTCATTGACAGGTAACGTAAGATCACGAATTGACGTATCATAAGTAGGACTCACAAAAATATTCTTATATAATCCATGATATATGGTTCATACACAACAAGTCTAAATAGGAATGTTGTCTTACATTTTAGGTTCCTCCGTTTTTTGCATGTATTAAACACCTGTCTATCTAACCGTGGTTGAAGATTATGTTACTTAAAACAATGAACCATATTTTGTAATGTAAAGGTCAGTTTATTTAGCGTAATAAAACAAACATAATGACTACTTTGTTGAAACTGGCATTGTGTCTCACGTAACGAATTCAATAAGGTGACTACTTTGGTATAATGGTAATTACTTTTAAGATATGGTCAATGTGTCTAGTTTAAAATATCCAACATAGTGACTTCATTTCATAGATATTTACACTAGTTTTGTATCGACCTTAAATGACAATATCATTTTTAATCTCCAATTGTCTGAATGGCCAGGACGAAACGTAATGGACATTTGTCCCACGAGCCTCCAATTAAGCACTGCACCTGATATATGTTCAGTGATTGAATGCAACACAATAAACTAGCTACCTAAACTTAACGACGATTAAAAAGAAAGTGCATTTTCGTTGCAATTCAACCATTTGATTCCCAGTTTGTATTTCCCCATCCAATAAACTATAATTTCTTGTTTTTGTTTCTTTCATTAACTTTATATTTAGGGTTATGAGTTGTAGCTCAATACAAAAAAGAGTTTGATTCGATATTTTGTAAGACACAGCCACTCGGGTGGAGTTAGTACTTGATTTTAATAACTAAAGGTATATCATATATAGCATTATTAATAAACAAATTTCACTCTTATATCGACTTTAAAAACTTCTGTCTGAGTGTGGGATTTTTTAACTGACGAGAATGACAATATCCTTATTTAATATTCAAGCCACTTATTCATTTATAATTTCAGGTTATTAATTGCTTTATTAAGCAAATCTATATTCTGTGCTAAAGTGCAATTTTATGACTTGAAATATGTATTTATCGATTAGTCGCAGACATCATGTTTGGAAATACAAACCATTATTAAATATGTTATGCATGAAATAAACAGCATTGGTCAAAGTTATAGAAATTACGTTCTACATTTTAAGTTTAATAAACAAACAACATACGTCATCAGCTATTGGTATTTTTTCGCAGCAAATAATATTTGCTGTATAACGGTGAGATTAACAGAGTATTACATAAGATAACCTGTAGCGGAATAATTTGAAGTCCAATGCCACATGCCGTTTCTTTATAGCATTCAGAGGTTCTTACATTCACAAGTCCTCAGGAAAAATCTATACGGTGTATATGTATAAAGATAAGTTTCTATTTCCATGTAATTTATTAGAAGGATTGGAATAAATCAAACAAATAACTTGGAATGATTACAAAATTAAATCGTGGTCATATCCCATATTTTATTGATACATATACAGAAGCTTCAGTCATACGTAACATGCATTTAATAAAGACAAAATAATATTATTTTTAACGTAGCCTGAACAATGTTTCAGTCATTTCGAAATGTCTGCATCGTCGCAGTGTATAGCGATGTCTAGCACTGAACCATCTGCTTGCATTCATGTAGCGTTATGTCGCACCCATCCGAATTATCAGGACTCCAGAAGGACAAGTCGTAATACTAACTTCTTAATGTTGAGTGTCAAGAGAGGCAGCTGTGAGCACAATTTGTATCTCGCTTTGGTATTACTCGGTTCGAACACGTATCATCACACATCCAATACGGATGCTCAAACCAATCGGGCCGCCGAAGCGATCATATGCCGAGATAATATTGAATTACAATTTGGTCACATTACTGATTTTTAAGATAAGATAAAGGTAAGATTTAGCACATGCGGAAATACATTTTATGTAATATGTTTAACTGTAATATATTGTTTTTCATACCCACCATTCCAAATACACGTTTGATATAAAGTAAAATTCCAGTCTTGGCAGAAAATGTATGAAAACAGATAAACTCGTTCGTTGACATAATATATACGTATTATATATGTACAAAGAATACCTCATTAGTTGTCATTGGTAATCATTTAGGATCAATCATCATGATGCATAATATTTTTCTCCAAATAATTCCTAACATAATAAAAGCTTTCCGCCCTGATGATGTAAGAAGAAAACAGCATTCATCGTTGTTGAACATGTTTCGTTTCGATGCAAAGCAATAATATTACGCCGATAATAATATAATTAGCGTATGCACTACAATGTTTGTGTAAATGATCAACAAGTACACGTTACCATGCAAATTCACGAAGCATTTAAAATAATATCATACGTACATTAACACACACAACTAATGATAATATTTACATGGTTCATACATTGTGTCACGTCTCTCCTCGTAAAAGGTCTGTCTTATCACCAGCTGTTGCTTCACTTAAGGCTATACTATTATTTTCTAAGAGATTGATCTTATTTTAAGGGTGCAATTAATGAACAGAAGCATCACATTAAGGTAGCATTATTTAATGACGGAAGAGATTAGCCAAGCAAATTCATGTGACTACATAAAATGTTTGTGAAATTGTACCATGGCTAACATTATCAAGGCTATATATTACAATCTAAAGTGTTGTGAGTATAAGCTGCATCTGTTAGAAGAACACAATTTTGTTAATTAAGCTTGTTACCATAAGTGATGACTAAAATGAAGCGGCTATGAATTACATCTCGACACTTACTGGAGACTGACTAAGACTATCAACGCTCAACCGCTTTTATGCTATTAGTATTACTATTAGTACTGAACAAGCAGACAATTGCGCTTGCGATCATGGGGCAAGAAGGAATTACTGAATAATGAAAACAAGCATCAAACATCTAATCCTCAATGTGACATAATATTATTAATATGAAGACCCTAGAACACGAGGTACACTAAATGAATTAGTTATACAGATTATCACACGAATGATTCTACATAAAATACTTCTGCTGTTTTGGATATTTAAGATCTATTTTTCTGCAATACGCCTGACAGGAGATTTTTTTGTAAACGTATATAATCCACTGAATTGGAACGACAATTTTGAAGAAAAACTATGGCCAAAAATTATTGTTCATTTTCTGTAATAAATGCGGTGCTGGTCTGATACATAATACATATATAAGGAAGGGGGAGTTAGCTTATTTATCTTTATTAAATGTCTTCTGGATCTAAGTATGGCCCGAAAATGTCTCTTCTAGTACCTATCTCTTTGTTCCTCCGATCATGCACTCGTAGGGATACACGATTTAGCTCATAAAGAGATAAGTATTGGTGTCATAATATCGTATTCTTATGTTTACGTATTCAACGGCTATATTGTACATTAACTCATTTGACGAATTAAGAAAATGTGTCGAGTAAGTAAACAGTCAGTGTCAAGACCTAAACTCCGTGTACTGTTCAATGTTTCTTTCAATAACACGAACTAACGCTATGATGCTGATCCAATAGCTTGCAATGTTAAATTACCATAATGTCCACGCAGGTTACGAAGCATTTCATAACTTATTGATTTTTGGAGTAAAATGGTAATTGTAAATAACACAGCCATCACGGTATTTGAAAAGTTCAGTTCCATAAAACCCTTCTTCAAAGAACATCCAACTGTTATCATCTGCGGAAAAGTCCCGCGTACCACTGGTAAAATAATTACTGCTGTATTCATTTGAATGTATCATCACAAGTTTGAAGGAATCCTACATCAAATTCCTTACCACAATTTACCTTTGGTGATTAGTGCAACAAAAACAACTACTAACTGAATGGCAAAATATGCATAAGGCTATTTTCTGGAACTTGACTGAACATTGGTGGGGCTTTGCATGGTCGATATACGAAAATTTCAACTTTGCTTGTATTGGTATAACCGTATGAATGTTTTAAACTGGTTGAACCATTATTTTCCAATGTGGTTTTTTCCAGCTCTACACAGCAAAACTCGTACTCATTAGGCAGTTTTGTGTGCTAATACATTGATATATTTTGCAATGATATGTGTTGTGTCCTTTAAACAGGACACTTTATACATAAAACGTACTCTAACAAGTCTGAATAAATCGTATCCCTCAGCAAACACTAATCCATCTTGAAAACCTAATTCACGATAATTTGAACACGACTTTTATCATCCTTTCAGTACTATAACATAAACTGAATTGTAACAACATGTATATCATATGTAACAAATGTGTTCTCGCTTTATTCATGTATTACATTCACGTTTGTGTCGGTTAAACTCTTGTAATAAAGATGGTGACCTCGAAATAATGATGTTACAAACGATTTACCTTTGAGACAGTACTTGACTGAAAGTTGCAAATTTCGTGTCAATTATCACACAAACCCACACACACACACACATTCAAACGAGGACGCTCGAAAAGTGTTGTCAGAAGTGTTATCAAATATGACGCTGAGCAAAAACAGATATTGTTCTTAATTGAGATTTAGATGCAACATAATCAAAATTCATCAGATAAGGATGGTTTTTAAATTATAATCGCTTGTATTTATATCGTGCCAACAATTCCGCGTCGTAAGACAGTTAAGAAGGGGACAAATGAAGTGACCGATTCTACAGACTTTGGAAGAAAAAAAAAAACAAGATCTTAAATGAATCTTAGGTTTTCCAGATGGATTCGTGTTTGCTGAGGCATACGATTTGTGGGTTTTGACATTCGTTACCTTGTTCATGGTAAACTGTGTCTTTACAAGGAGTATGAAGCTCTTTTCCAATGTGCTTCCAGAATGAAGATAGACCCTAATGAGAACTGCAACATTTGCAATGGCGATACAGCATACATGAGGACTTCTAATTGTGCGCACTGAAAATACTATTGTCTTATACTTGATGGTTAATACAAAACAATATACACTAATTCGACGTGCGTAATGCAGACGACACAATATAGTTAATATTCCTATGTGTAGGATGTCAACTATACCTCATACCTATTATTATCTGGTGTATTATGGTACATGTACAACATGCCTGATGCACCCAGGTTTCTAACTGAACATACAGCTTAATAGTTACCTGTGTTTGATAAGATAAATAGTTATACAACATACATCCTCTTACATTTGCTCTCAAGCTGTTAAATTGCTGGCATTTAGCAGCTGATAAAGTTTCCAAGAGACAGACAGACAGAGGCAGATAAACAGACAAAAACAGAGACAGAGACAGAGAGACAGAGACAAAGAGAAATAGAGAAAGAGAGAACACAAACATGAAACAAATAAAGTGACTTTTGCAGTAATTTTATTGAGGTAAACATCAATGCATTAATGCAGCTCTTTATCTCAGCGTGTGTTTCGTATTCAGATATATTGAAACAACCAGACCGCATATATTATAGGACGAAAAACCTATAGTTTCTCATAGTGTTTTTATTTTATTTTACCTAATGTATTGCACTTAAATCATTCATAAATAATGCGCAGGATTGAAACTCCTTCTGTAGTCCATGTAGGACAACCGTATACGTATTAGACGATTTATCGCGTGACCAATAATCTGTTCTATCTACAATTATCCATATTAGACAAAACTGAAAGCCACATCAGTCACCATATCGCCATTTCAACCTTCAGAAAAGAAATCCGTACTGAAAATACAAAAATCACTGAACTCTCACAAATACAATGATTTCCAAAAGATAAAAATTCTTCAGTGAATGATCTGGGTGGATTTCTAAAAAACCTATATAAGTTTAAGTGGACGATATTAGCAGATATGGAGGTATGAATTTGCCCCTGAGCTACAAACATGCCACCTACAAATACAATTGCATCACTGTGTCTGTCTGAAAATAAGCATTAACAGTATTTTATTTAATATACTAAGCTCACTGAATAAACAAGTTCTTACTATTTAGTGGTCATTCACAGTTTAAACTTTGTTAGTACTGATCTAGGTGGCCAATATTGGATAATTCAAAGATAATAATTCCGCTGGTGAGGTATATATTTTAATTGTATTTAAAGTGTTCATTTGCAATATCGGCTATTAGCGTGAAACTTATTAAACTAACTGACCTAGTCACTGCATATATATATATATATATATATATATATATATATATATATATATATATATATATATATATATATATATACATATGTATATATGTATTCAGTTATACGTTATATATACATATATATGCAGTTATACTTTATGTATGCATATATATAAGAGAGAGAGAGAGAGAGAGAGAGAGAGAGAGAGAGAGAGAGAGAGAGAGAGAGAGAGAGCATAATTACCTTGGAAGCTGGCCAAGCCAAAGGTAGTGTGTGTGGATATAATATAATAGGATCATAATCACAAAATGTTTGCAGGCCAAACGTCTGTTCAATGTTGAAATAATATATTGGATCTAATTGTACTTAAAATAAATAGCACTAACATCTGCTGATGTCGGCACTTAGCATTATAAGCTTAGTGTTGGGATTGTCTGCCTGTTGACAATAAAATGAGACAACGGTGGGTCATCTTGCAACCTGTATGCGTCATATTGCCCCAGTGTGAGACATCACTATAAACTGGCACACTATATACATGCTCTTGATATTACTGAAAAATATTTAAAGCTACGTTAATAATCAACATCACATATACGAAAACACACGTATGCACACAGATCCCAATGCACAAAACAAATCAGTCAGTAGAACACAATACATGAAATCGTGTTAATGAGCATCTCGTTCTTAAAATACAAACGACACTGACAATGTTCTCACGAACTCTAGAAATTCCAAAAAGCTATATTACCTCAACCAATAGTCTGCGTGAATCGCTGTCACCCTGGAATGGATGAGTTCTAATGGTAACATGGTAAACTTGAGCTACAAACGTAATATTACTTCTATTTTGTGTTTAGGAGTGAATCTTATCTTTATTTACCCTATTATCTTTCTAAGTTTTGTTCAGCGGATTGAAAAACAAGTACTTTCTAGAAATGCAATTGTCAAGCTACAGATTACTTGTTGACATTGCGTGATAAGTTTAGGAAAGTGGAGCATTGCAAAATAGGGCCACCGCTGACGCATGTAAATGTTTAATTTGGCCATGAAATCAACTTGGTTTAGTTGCAACAATATTTGAGGTTCAAAAGAACGAACTATATATATTTCAATTTCAATTTACAATAAGTATTAATTTTTTGTATAGGTATAGCTCTTTGCTTGGGGTAAGATAAGACAGATAACAAATGCAAAGACAAAAAGAATAACATATTTTCTTTTGATCTAACGCTTTGAAATTAATTATTTCTATATAACGATTTCCTTTTAGCTTTTAATTTCATGTTCATGAGAGAACATACCTATTTTATATGTTACAATCTATATGTTAGGTTGTATTGTATATTATACAATTTCTAAATATTTTCATCCTATACCATTTCACATAATGTCATGAAGGGTACAACCGTAGATTAGAAAAATCTTAAAGCTACTTTCATTAAAAGTAATTAAAGTTAAGTTTCAGATCATTAATCAATATGCTTTAAAAATGTTTGGGAAAACAAAACTTGATACGTGTTCGGAACACGCTAGCCATAAATTACATAATTAAGGTCCGACTAGACAAAGATATAAGCTCCCTTCTCATCGTTAAGTCACACAGAAACTCAATAGATGCCAGCTCGTCTAGAGTTGACGATGATGAGCAATATATATATATATATATATATTTGTTTTATGCTTCAGCATGTTCTACAATCGGTACGTATAAATCTCTCCCTATCTCTCTGTCTTTCTCACTCTGTCTCTCTCTCTCTTCTTGGTAGTCTCTCGAGTCGATGATGACAAGTTGTGCATTTTCATTCAACGGTGGACGCGCATGTGACTCCGGAGTCCGAATTCCGATACAAACATGCGGTTGCACGTGTGGCATGGGCATACATACATATATATATATATATATATATATATATATATATATATATATACCAATCTTTCTGTCTTCCTCTCCGTCTGCATCTCTATCTGTTCCTGACTTTGCTTTGTATCTTAGTTATGTTCAGCAGATTGAGAAACAAGTACTTTCTAGAAATGAAATTGTCAAGCTACAGATTACTTGTTGACATTGGGTGATGAGTTTAGGAATGTGGAGCATTGCAAAATAGGGCCACCACTGTTGCCTGTAAATGTTTAATTTGACCATGAAATCAACTTGCATGTATTCGATTTTTCGCGCTTGCCTTTCTTTTGAAATATCGTTTTAGGAAGGAATTCAGCTATTTTACGGTTGCAAATCAAATTCACAAAGATTGCAAGTTAAGAGAAAAATTATCCTGTGCAGTGTTTTTGTCCGCGGTTTTTAAAATTACTGTTGAAGGCTTACATTTAATAAGTGTTACCTATTTTCAATTTAATTATTACACAGAAATATAAATTGTGACATAAATGTATAAATTGCAACATTCTTAAGCAACATTTGAAACCCCTGAATCATATATAAAACAAGCTTTTGAAATGAGCGATAAGATATCAATTGTTTACAAATCACACAATTTGCGTGAGTCAGAATATTTAATGACATATTATCAATCTGAATCTTATTTTTATTATCTCCAATGCAGATTACCTTCTTTTTATTGATCATATATATATAGTTACGTCCTAACTGACGGTAGCTTCTCTGATGATTTTAAACGTTTATCTCCATTTTGACAGCAAGCACAGAAACAGTCTGGCTGAAAGATGTAACCACACGACTTCAGAGAGACAAGCGATCACTGGATGACCCTGATCTTCCTGAGAAGTTGTCCTTTCTCCTCAAACGTAATTCTGATACTCTGACTTTAAACTTAAAGAGTAATTATCTTGTTGATCCTAATGCTGACATATATACTGTGAGAAATTTAAATGACGGCCGATCCATTCTGGAAAAAACGGTTGATGCGGAAAAGGAGGTAAGCATTCAAAGGATTTCTTTATTTATGAGCACAAACCTTGTTAATGCCGCCATATGTGTCTTCTTAGAAATTTAGAGCTGACCTCTCCAATAAATTATATTTATAGAATTATGGATATATATATATATATATATATATGTTTAAACTCACAGAACCTTTTCAATACCAAAGCGATTTTGATTTTTGATTTTGGATTAGTTTGGTTAGGTGTTCGTTATTTTCTTCCCGATTCCATTTATAATCATAGTGACTCCTAAGAAAGAAATATCCTCATGTTTGTATCATGATTGGAATTGTTGCTTCTTTTAATATCATACCTTCATTTTAAATCCGCAGTTGTTATCAGTAGGTTATTTTAGTATTCTTGTCATAGCATATAGACTCCATTATTCTTTGACGTTCTTTATTGTAATAGTTCTTCTTCCTTCTTTTGCAATTTGCTTTTGGGTGTCTATATATCTCGAGAGCGTGCCTTCTATACTGTACTGTGTGGCATAATTGTTAGGAAACATTGCTTTGGTTTGCTTTATAAATAAAGTACACGCAATAATTTTGATATTTTTAATGCTCGATCACCGCTTCCACACGTAGCTTCCATTCCATGTTTGGTCGCTCTATAGGAAATCTGGGCTATGTGGACTGCATATGATTATGATAGATTTCATTAGTAACATATGGATGTTTGGATGCGTTGAATGTCTGCTTGAATGTTGACATAAGTGCTTATGCCCTTGCATTGTATCCTTTTCCTGGTCAGTTTCCTCTTACCGTTCATAGCCATGTTATATGTACCCTTACTTATATTTATCAGTTGTATATATAGTACACGGGCAACTGGATAATACAGATTGTGCATTGTATCTGGTTGTGTTTTTGTTTTATTTCAATCATCGGGTGTCAGCAATCAATATATTAACACTCTTTGCAGTTATTCTTTGTTGAACCACATTAATGCTCATTTACTATTATGGTCATTGCAGGAGTGAACTATGTTGATTTAATAATATCAGAGACATTTGAATTAACCACCATTTATATATGTGTGCTCTGAAATGAAATATATAATGAGTTGGTAATATATGTCAGTGTCGAGGATACTTTCCTTGAATATATCAAGCATCAGACCAATGATTTCATTTTGCCACTGATATCCCATAAAAAAACCCGTGGTTCTCTTATTATAACGTCTGTTGTTAATTTCATTCTTTTTGTATATTGTACGCTCGATAATTATTAAAGAAACAAAACTATAAATGACTTATATATGATACAGTTTTCATTTCTCTAACTATAAGGTCATGATGTAGGGCAATGCTTTTGAATACCACTTTCTTCAGTGTTAATATTTTCACGTTTAGCTGCATTAATTGTGTGTATTGTGTGTATTGTTTTTCCTTCTGGTTGTGTGAATATATTGGACTCGGGTTCATTATTGTTTTCATTATCTATACTGTCTTCATTTCTAATCTCTGTTTTTTCATAAATATAGTTAACTGTCATATCCTCTGTTATCAGTTATCATTTATTTAATGTAAATCGGTGGGCCGCAGGATGGACAGCACTGCAGTAAATAAGCAATAGTAAGTAATAAATGTCAAATTAAACTACTTACCTCTATAATTAATTACTGACTTACCTTGCCAAATAATTATTACAGAATATACTGTAAATGTCGTATCGATTATAATGTTTAAGTTTTCCAGCTAACAAGTCATAGGACAATGCTTTTTAATACGCATTTCTTCAGCCTAATAGTTTCATGTTTAGCTGCGTTAATTGTGTGTTTATATTCATATTCAGTCTGGTTGTGTGAATAAACAATATATTGGACCCGCATTCATTGCATTTTTCATTATCTATACCGTCTTGATATATAATTCATGTTTTTAATATCTATCTTTTGATGTCTCTGTTATCAGTTAATATTTATTTAAAATCAGCACTCGTGCTTAAGGATGGACATCGCTGTGTCAAGTAATAAGTAAGAAGTTATCAATGTCAAATTGTACAACTTTCCACTATATATCTTTAGACTGAATTGCCCAAATAAATAATATAGGCACTAAAAATACAGACATGTCAACATAATTATTTCCACAACTATCTGCATGTCTAAATGCCTACCTACCTCTCTACAGAAATTGTAATCTAATAATTAGTTTGTATTTCAACAGGATATGGCTTACTACCAAGACGGGGAAAACGGGGCAAGATGTGTCGAAAGGTCAAATGGGCAGTGTGACATACTCATAGCAAGTATATAACTATCATATCAAATATAAAATAATTTTGCTGTCTCAAGCCAATTACGTTTGACTTTCAATAGTACTCGACAGCTTACACAAGTATGTACCTTAGCATGGGAACAGCTGTTCACGCTTTAAAAATGATTAAAGCGTATGGCAAATCATTGGCTGTACAGCTAAGTTTATGTACATAACCTGTCATAAACTGGTAATTACAAAAAGGTGTAGCTATTATTGGAATCTGAAAAATGACATTTCGCCTCTCTTTATCGTCATAGTTTTACCGGTACAACAGGATTCCTTTTCGTGTTGTTATCTATCTATCTATCTATCTATCTATCTATCTATCTATCTATCTATCTATCTATCTATCTATCATATGTGTATATGATCAGCATCTAAGATTTCATAGAAAATAAAACTTAATATTTATTAGGATGGGTTTTCTTTAACAAAAATTTCGTCATATGAATATGGTTCCATGATCTGCTTAAAGATACGATTGTGAAATGGAGACTTTTAATTTCTTTATACATTTTGTCTTAAATTCATATATACTGCACAAGAGAGAGACATCATTATGACGTCACTTTTCTATGATAAAATTAGGTGCTGAATATTTGGAGCCTACACAATGAGTTTAGCTTACGATATATAAATCATAATCCATAAAAAAATTATATATTGATATGTCAAGCAGCAAAGGGGGCGAATCATACAACATTTTTGAACAAGCTTTCAATGGATTAAGGCTTAAAACAATGAAATCAGGCAAAAAATCAATGAAATCAGGCCGAAAAAAAATCAATGAAATCAGGCAAAAAATCAATGAAAAAATCAATGAAATCCTGAAATGAGTAAAAACTTTTCAACCGAATATTTTATCAAGTCCTTAGGACTTCACAAACAGACTAATTTGTAAAACTTCGCCTTGTAAATCAATCAGATTATTGGACTGGTCAGTGAGTTTGAAATTAATTCTGGTTAATGAATTATTATGACATCGCATATAGACTGGATTAGTTGGATCCTCAATAATTAGAAACCCTGGAGGAGCTGTTGGTGCAAATGAATACAAAATATATCCCTGCTGAGCTTGATTTGATCGTTCTAAATTTATTTGATAGCTTCCTTCGATAACATCACATACTAAATTGATTGCTATCACCGATGAAATATTCACATTGAACGGAGCAATATGCCTGCCGCCACCATCTGGGTCATTATTGTGTTTGAGGATTTTTATTTCCGGTGATGTTGTTTTTTTCCATTTGTCATGAATTATTTTAAAACCAACATCGATGGCATCACTGAGAAGTTTTTTCTAGTTCTGGTACGTTATATCCTGGTATTGCAAATTCTGTTCTTGTTCTAGGATTACTGTCACCTAATACTTCTTGAATAATTTGTGAATGAAATGTTTCCATGTCATTGATGATTTTGTTACATGTTTCTACAACGCTGATAAATTCATCTCGGGTGAGAGTACCGGATTTAAGAGATATTAACAACAATGAAAAATCGTTATTCATCGCTCTGAAATTTTCAGTGGTATTTTGCTGTCGAATTAAGTAGGATTTTCTTTTAGTGGAAGGATCTACCGATTCAGTGAAAAAATTCAATTTGGTGTAATCGCTATAGCTTTTTACTGGATTATCAGATTTTATCCTGTCGGTGATATAATCAGTTTTTTTTGGTTCTGGTAAATCAACGGTTTTCCCCTCTGGTGGTAATTCAGGCCATCCTAGTACGGTCCTTATTGAGCTTTGAAAGATATCTACGACGTATTCTTCTGAGTTTATTTCAATGGCAGATGATAGTGTTGGCTCATTAACCGTTATAGCTATTTTTGATTCTGCTCCAGTAATGGATTTTATTCTACGCGCGAATTTATTATTGATTTGTTCAATTTGGTATGATCCGGTTGGTATGGAAACAACGTTTCAGTCTGGGGTACCGTCGTCTTTATTTTTATTTGCAAATACCAGTGAATTATTCGGTTTTTGACCACCAAATGATTTTGATCTGATATTAGGCCAACTGTGATACACTCGTAATTTTGCTAGCGCGATTTCCTTCACTGGGACCGGAGAGGGGAAATTCACACTGAATTCTGGATTCGTTGATGTTATTGAGATCATGCTGGTTTGTACTGGGTTTGTGTTCTCCACTATTTGTTGAAGTAATTCCATATGTGTTGTCATTGTTATTATACTCATGATGTATTTCTAATTTTGATATCGTGGAATCATAAATACCTACCATCGCTGAAAACTCACTCTCTGATATAATTGTATCATCGAGAGATGACGATATCAATGAGGATAATTGCGAGTATGCAGTGGACACAACATGAAATTGAATTATGTAGTCTTGTAGTTTCCGTTGGCTGCATGATGATATTTTTTTGTTATTATTGAAATTATTCCCGCGATTGTTGTTGCCGCAGAAATGCAAATTGGAACAGCTATCGGGGCCATCATTGTCACTGAAGACAGTATAATACCGGCTCCGGTGATTACACCACTCACAGCGTACACAGTAACATCAATTGCGGTAATTCTCCTGCGATATTTTTTTATTTTCATTGCATACTCCTCAGTGAGGGTTTTGAGTCTAGTCTGAAATTCTCTGACCTGATCATAACGCTATTGCGATGATGAAATCATTTTATTTTTAAATCAGTTCACGATTTCAATTGAAACCGTTAGTGAAATTACTTTGCAATTTTCAACTTAAATCCGCTACGAATTCCACATACCACGTTGTTGAAACCCTAACCAAATTTTTATGAGTAGCTGTTATCGTGAACTTTTCAGTTGTATCCTTGTCGATGATCGTTGAAATCATATTATTGACCCTGGATGAACTGGACGATGAAATATTAAATTGAGTCAATGGTGTCACTAGTGTTAATCGATAAATGCCCTTAACGGTTGCAGTGATATCTAGTTTGTTGTTTGTAGGTGTCCACGCAAAGGATCCGTTTTGTATTGTGTATACTACGTTGTTGGTTTTCTCATGAGGAATTTTTGTTTTTTCAATGATTGTTATCATCCTCGAAAAATCATGTTTGATGGCTTCGATGAAGGTTTCCGTCTCATCGATGGATTTTTTAATATCAGGAAGTTTTATTTCAATTTTATCTAACGGGGTTCCAATAAATTTATCAATGATATTTCTACGGAATGAGGTAAACTGTTTTCCGTGTTCTTCACTTCTAGATTGAAGTGTTGTTAGTTCCAACACAGAATTTTTTAATTCATCGTTGAGAGTTTTTAATCTATCTGTAATCGTTGAAATAAGTACACCCGGTTTGAGTTTACCCTGATCGGAAAATAACGCGATAGTATTCTCGATTGCGTGTCGTTGTTTAACTAAAATATCATCTAGAGAGACATCACTAGTTTTCAATTTACCCTGTTTGTCTTGAAATACAACTATTTCATTCGGGTCAACACTTGCTAAATTCAACGTCTCAGCTATTTCATCTTCGATTATTTTTTTATATCACCGGTTGCAGTGCCATCGGGTTTGGGTTTCAAAGATCTCCCCCAAATATCAATCATGATATTTTATACACCTTTCTCTAAAATCGTTTTTGACGACTTCGTCGTTGCCAGCGATTACTGGTGTATTCATTTACGACAATGTGTGGTGGTTTTCTAGATGCTGAAATAGCGTTAAGAACATTTAATACTTCACTGCCGCATATTGGTGGGTCATTCATTTGTTGTGTTGGTAGCGTAGAATACCAAGTCTTCATTGGAAAATTTTTTATGTAACGCATAAATTCTTTTGGCGGGGCTAATCCATATGAATCAAAATAGACGATTGCCCGTGGATCAATAGCGTATGCAACCCAGTGAGTTCCAGGTCCGGTGCTGTTATCTAAATTAATAATACCGGTTTCAACATCATTGGGTTGTGCCGGTAACTGATCTTTCATAAAGGCACCTCTGAAATTTTTAATCACTAGCTTTTTAGCAGCATCCATTAAATCAAAATTGGACATAGGAATCGAAGATTTGTGAACCATAGGTTCCTCGATTAATAAACCGTTCCTGGGATTCTCAGGCCTGATCCGTGAACGGATCTCCCGCTGTACCATGAATACGGGGTTCCTGGTAGTCTTAGACCCCTTCCCTTTTTTTTGTATCCGGATCCACCAGTTCTCTTTTTTAGTATCCCCCTAAGAATTCCTAACTCTGCCGCTTTAGTTATCAATGGGGTAATGGCTCTTAACGCTACCTCTGAACTCCCTTGAATGGATCCACCGGTTGCTTTATTAAACAACTTCCCTGCCGCGGCACCAACGGTTCCTAACGCTGCCGCTTTAGCCACAGCTGGGGCTGCTGCTGCAATCAATGCTGGTATTGCAGCTAGCAATGGAAATATACCTCCTGTTTTAATCATATTTTTGATAGCAGCCGCAGAAAGATTAATCTGAACACCTTTTTTTTCTACAAGTGCATCATTGAAATGTTTTATTTGACGAGTTGTCAGCGATAATTTATTTGCACCACCAGTCATTTGATTGGGTTTCAACGTGATTGTGGTTCCGCATTTTTTAGCCGATTCTGATTGCAATTTCTTGATTTGACCGGGGGTTAACGCAACACTAATATTACTATATGACATATTATACATAATAGATTGATTCTAAATTGTTTATAGATTTTCCACTGGTGCATCTACCACTCTCATTCTTCCTCCAACACCTTCAAGTAACATTGATTTATCACTAAGAATGACAGCAACCGCTCTATAATTAGCAATAGCACCACGAAGCACATTAGCTCTAAAATGTATATCAACGACAGACTGTCTTGTTAAATCAAGATGTTCCAGTGAGAAGTAATAGATCGGATAGAGGCTTTTAAAATCCAATTGTGATATTTGCAGACCGGTATCCACATTTTGATCACGTGCCATAAATGACAACAACCTATGATACACGCGTGCAATATGATTCTGACCGTAATCAAGTTGTACATCTTCAGATGGTTCCTGCTGGCCGTTTATTCTCAGTGAGACGTCTTTAACACCTAACTGATCTAATATCATATGGCTGGAGAGTTGATTGCCAACTCGTGTGTTATCCTGTAACGCAATAAATATATGACGTGGTGCAGCCATGCCTTGTTTTGATGCTAAATTCCACGTGAATACCCCGTTGATATTTGATTGCTTCACATCTGTACTTACCGTTAGCCAACTTAGTAATGATTTTCCCCCCTGGTCCATAAATGATAATAATCGTTCTTCTGCAGTAATTGATGGAGTCAACACTGGCATCCACAATGATATTTTTGTTAAAATAACTTTACCAGCATCAGCATTGGGATTTGCAGCATCTGCTGGAATCCTCCAAATTGCGTCATTATCATCACTATTTCGTACAAGCGATACTGTATGCTTCGCCCCGTAGATAACTTTTCGGACATTTCTAAAGAATCCAAAAATATGATGCAGTGGAATCGCGCATGAAAATAATTTACACCGCCCTTCCAACATTGAAATACGTGTTGCAGCTCCTAGATTGAAATTAACATCGTTGTTTATAATCATATCCTCGGCATCAATATTAGCGGTGCCAACATTATTCTTTGGTCGTCTTATAATAAATGGATTTCCTCCAGCGGTATTTTTAACATCTTTTGCAAACATCATAGAAGGTCCTGCTGATCTTGTATAATCATCAGAATATCTTGCTAGCCCGATTATTGTTGTAGCCACATCAACATCACGATCTATCGACTCAATTTCTTTCCCATCAATGAGGTATCTTGCACTCTCAAATAACGCCATAATACCATTATTGACAAAACCGACTTGAGTACCACCTGGATACGGTGCTGGTACAGCAGTAGTATCAGCAGCTGTTACAAGTTCTCCTTCTACTTCGATAAATGCTTCACAAGGCAAAAAGTATTTACTGGTATCATGGACTTGAAGATCAATTCTTGATCGACTATTTGAGTCTATGGCATGATAGGCGTAATATTGATAATCGCGTACAGAATCATCCTTGCGCACTGGGGCGTCTATATCAAACGCTGGATCAGGTGACTGTTTGAACATTTTATTCTATTTATCAGAGTCTAAATCGCGATTTTCCATTTCATCGTCGTAGTTTTTTAAAGCCACTTCCTGCTATCATATTTGCAATATTGCTTTGGTCGGGAGTCACCATCGACGCTAATTTTTCATCTACTGCGTTATTTATAATTTTACTAACACTTGCAGGCATTTCCGCTGTAGACGGTAACGGTTTCTTTTTTCGTCTCACTAATGATGTTAATTTATTCTTCGCAGCTGAAAACGCTTTTCCGGCAAAATCTCCAACAGCACCAATACCCTTATCACGAATAACATCAATGGCTTTCATTGATAATTGTTTAGCTAACGGCATCACTTTTGGGGCCATTCTCGCAAAAAACCCTGCAATGGTATTACCTAAACCATCTCCGTAATATGCGCTATAAACTGGAAACCGTGAATTAACTACATAGACGGGGGTTGGTTTATCATGATTGTAGTGTATGATCATCTTATTATAAAAACACTAGTGTTTTCAATTGCTAGCAATTTTTCAATTGTAAAACAATCACTAGTGATTTCAGTCACTATGATACCCATTTTCCACTAACTCGCCAATGAAATCTCGATATGTTTTGATATCCATGATACCGCCTTGAAATAACCGTCTACAGATATCAGCTGCTTCATTAATTATTTCCGGTGAATTATTTCCAGCTCGGAAACCTCCTACAAGAACATCTAATCGTGATATATCATTGATAACACTATCAGGACATACCCTACTTGGGGTTCCTAATCCACTTCCGCTATAATCCAGTTTTTCTAAATCCGTGGATTGTAAATCATCATCATCATCAGGTGGTAGTTTTTTAGGAGAGAAAGATATTTTCTTTGCAGGTTGTTGTCGCTTTCTTTGCAATTTTGGCGTTTTTTGTTGTTGTTTAAACTCTTCATATTCATTATACACGTGATCCACCATCTTGATATATTCAATGTATGATGCACTATCCTTAATTTGACTTTTTTCAGTTTTGATTTTGTAAAATATATCAGCCCAATGAGTTAAATTCTTAACATACTTATGATGTTCTGGTTTCAACCATTTTTTTCTGTTTTCATAAGTCTCAACAACAAGAACAGGAATCCCTGTTGGTTTAGTCCCATCAATTGCTGCTAACATTTCCTCGTTAAATCTCACGCGTAAATCATCTACTGTTCTTTTTGATTCCATTTGTTTTGTTTGTTCAGTTTTTGCTGCTATTTTTTCAAGTTCACCAATAACAGATTTCCCCGTCTCGGAAACATCTCCCCGTATAGCATGCTCTACTCCCTTCGTTGCTGTGGTTACTGGTTTAAACAATTCTTCAGACCCCAAAGCAAAATCAGTCTGAAGACTCTGTCGTTGTTGCAGTTTATTCCTGACAGAGTCACGAATTGGTATAAATTTCTTAATTGCATCTAATCGTTCACGAGCCAATCGGGTTGTTAATGCTTCATTGACCATTATTTGAAATCAGAAACAATTTTTCAATTGCAAAACACTTTTCCCACTTTTTTTACATCAATGACATGTCGGGTGATTTAAAACACAGTCATGGAAGTGTTTTAAGGTTTGAGGGAAGTGTCCAAATTGTATATAAAATAATAATACAGTCACTTCCCTCATTATCTTTTTGACACCAATGGATTTTTAACACCACCATGGAAGTGTTTTAACAGCTCTATCAGGTTTGTGGAAAGTATCATAATTGTATATAAAATAAATAAATCTGAGAGTTTCCACACTTTTCCATTGACCATCCATTAACGGTCCATCGATTTTTTCACTGATTTCAATCAAAAAGTGCTAAAAAAATGAGAGTCGATTTCAATCAAAAAATGATAAGGGGGGTCAGGCAATCAATGGTCGGGTAATCAAAATTGAATTAACGCCCGTAGGTTTCTAATTTTAGAGTTAACTTCTTTTTTCAATTCGTATTCGTTACCTAATTCTTTTCGCATTCGTTCTACGATAGTATACAAAGGAACGAACACACTGATGTCACTAGAAAAATGCAAGAGAGTCCTTAATAGAATTCTGAATTTTTTTGATGAGTGCATACCCCTTTGGTAGCATATACTTGTTAGCGCTAACTCCGTATTCTATATCATGAAAATCCGACTTGATTTGATCAGGATTTAAGCCATCTGATAGTTCAATATTATTACTTTTCAATTTTAAAATTTCAACTATGATGCTATTCATGTTTTCAGAATTCATTATTCTATAACATGACATATTTCTAATTGAAAAATATGACGTATCAGACATAACTAAATAGAACTTTCTGTCCGGTCTTTTTTGAAATGGCAGATCAACAAACCCCCTCTGCAACGAATTGTATTGAGGCTCTACAAATATTGAAATACTTGCCGGCTTCATATATTGATTTAAATATTTTCTCTTCGCTAGTTGTTGTATTCAAAGATTTTACTGGTCTCGTTTTTTTTGAACAAGTGCCAGTCCTTCCTCGTTTGGAATTCTCACTCTGTGTGATAGCTTGCAGATTTGATAAAGAATTGTTCCTTGGATTAGAATCCTTGTGATCAATAACAAAACCATCTTTGATCAATCCATTAAAACATTCAAATACGAAACGATGATTGTAATATTTCTTCTTTCCAACAGTAAACATCAAATACCCCATACCATTATCCCTCCCAGCTGGGTTCTTCAGTCTACAGTGTCTTACAACACCATCACTGGATGCTTCATAATTTGTACTCACTGGGTGTGGTCTGAATTCTTGGTTCATTCGTATACTATACTATTTGTCTAATTCAGTGACTGATCCATTTGCAGTGATTCATTATACATAAATCTTTCATTTAGATACTTGTTTTAGTATATCATGAAGGAGTTAAGGAGATTGTCTTCGAAAAATGCTAAATTCAATACTGATAAGGAGTTTAAGAGATTATTGAAAATTAATCCTAAATTTAATCTCGATAGACCCAAAAAACGTAACAAACGTCCAAGAGACGGAAACATCAAGGAGTTTAAGAGATTATTGAAAATTAATCCTAAATTTAATCTCGATAGACCCAAAAAACGTAACAAACGTCCAAGAGACGGAAACATGAAGGAGTTTAAGAGATTATTGAAAATTAATCCTAAATTTAATCTCGATAGACCCAAAAAACGTTTAATAGACAGAAACATGATGGAGTTTAAGAGATTATTGAAAATTAATCCTAAATTTAATCTCGATAAACCCAAAAAACGTAACAAGAGATTACCCTGGAAAGATGCTCAATTCAATCTTGATATAGTTTCTAATACACCCAAGATTAAAATTTCTGATAGAACCATAATTAGTAAAATCAGAGACTGTTTTAATGAATTTAAGCGTGATGGAGCATCTTATTGTTGGTCAACATTTCGAATACGAGGCGGTGTTGACGCTACCATGAATGATGAAAAAGTAGCAGTGATAATTTCAGGTCTTGGGGAAGAAAGAAATATTTTTCGAATAAAATTCATTAACCGTGAGGATGAAAAATGGATTATTAGGGATAAATTTGAACCCATTCTCAGGGACAGCAAAACTGTCACTGTGAATCAGGATTTCAAACCAGGAATTTTGACTGGAATTGATAAACCATACTACGTTAGATCTTATCCTGTCACAGCAGTTGTTTACGGGATATATCAGCTCAATGAAAAACCTGATATTGCAAAACTAGCACCCATGAAATATTCGACAGGGCTCAATTGTGTAGCAGAACGAATAATGGAACACTTCACAAATGCGTCCCGGGGAAATAAACTAACTGATCTAAGACGAAAAAAAAATAACCGAATGGGAATTAACGGTAAAAGAGAATGGGGCAACGATTCAGGATATAACCAAATTAGAAAAATCATTAAGATTTCCAATATCAGTAAGGACAATCACCGGAGAAGTATTATACGAATCTAAATATAAATCACAGGGAGCTCCAATTGAAATTATTGATCATAACGAACACGCGTGGTCATCTGCAGTAACAATATTCCCACGGGATAGAACCGTAAAATATATCCCACAAACCGAAGAGTTTTTTTTCAGAGCAGAAATTATTTGATGCTATTTACCATTTGAGTAAAAACGATCCTGTGTCAATGTGGCTATTTCATAGCACTTCAGACGAGGAATGTAGATTTGATCAGTTTGTAAGGCCCAACGGAGAATTGTACCGTACCGAAGAACTGCATAATCAAATGAAAAAACTAGCTAGTGAGTTTTCTCCAGAGAGTTCTCTGGGGGAAGACAACGATCAATTATTAACAAACTGTTTTACACTACCATCAATTGCAGCACATTTTGCTAGAAAGAAAAACGCGTGGAAACCAACGAGAAGTGAGTTTTTATCAGATGTCAGATTGTCCTGTCTTGAATACAGCCATGGAGGGTTATGGAATACAAAATACGACCCTGAAACCGTTATTTCCGTTGATATGATTGCGTGTTATCCAGGAAGTTTTCTCGGGTATGGAGAATGCGAGAAACATTTTAAATGATTTGGACACCCCACACACGAAATGACCCGTGTTACGATTAATGGACTACTGCCTGATTTTGATTTAACAGGATTCGCTTGTGTAGTATCATTTGAAATGGCTACAGGACTTCATCCGTGTAGTTATCTTTGGATTGGTAAACACATGTCTGAAAAACACTGGATGCCAATAGTGTTATTACGGTATATGCTTGATTGTAAGATGTTAAAATCATTAATTGTCAGTGAAGCAATTATATCCTACCGAGCACAGAAATCAGTCTGGTTACCACAACCTGATCTAGAAAAAATAATTAGCGAACAGCGAAAACTGTTTCCTAATTTTAATGAACAACAAATCATGGATTGGTCTAAACAGTTATTTGAAATCAGAAACAATGAAGCAAAAGATCTCAGTAGAAGAATAATCGGTAAATTTACCCAGGGTGGCAAATATGACAATACAAGATATTCTTCACGATTGATTATAGACAATGCTGAATACGATTTTGTAATCGCGGATCTAACGAATAGGGGCCTATATGTCAATCGTAAAGACGCATTTCTGTCCAATGGAACCAAATTGGGTACAATTGTTATTTACAATGATGGGTACAATCTTCAGTACACACACTTAAGAGGTTCTATGCTCGGTTATGCTTCTATTAATCTGTTTTCGATGATCAATAAATTTCCTAACACCGCAGTTAGAGTTGCCACTGACTCATTTTACATAAGCAGCAAAATGGCTGATTTTAAGGCTACTGGCAACGAGAATTGGGGGTCATGGAGAATTAAGAAGGAAATGCTTCATGATTATATTCAATCAGCAGATGTTACAATTGAAAATAAGTATTTAGAAAGCAATCACTGTTCAGAATTTTCTAATGCACCACCGATTTCTGATCCAATATGCCGGTATAAAACAGTTTATTTAAACGGTTGTGGTGGGTCAGGAAAAACAACCCGGGCAATTGAATTATTTCGTGTTTCCAATCCAAATATGATTCTACTAACACCAACTCACAGACTTGCAAGAGAAATGATACAGAGAGGGGTAAATGCCTGTACCTATCATAGTTTTTTCCGATGGAAGGGAGATAAGTGGACTCCTGAGCGCATGGGAGAGAAATTTATTCCTGAAATTATCATTTGGGATGAAATAGACACAGTGTCAGAAGATGTATTAAAATTATTTCTTGAGTGGTTGTTATTAAAAAATACAAAAATCGTCATGTGCGGTGATCACGGCCAACCACCACCATTTGTCGGTGCATCCCCCCATGAATGGCTAAAGGGTTTTGTAGACTATTATGAAGAAATTGATGCCGATCATAGATCACTTGATGAAAAATTAAAAGAATTTAAGAAACTAATTAGATTACAACCAGATAGAATCCAGTGTGAAATAGCCCGTGAAATAATTACGGAAACTCCCATGAATGAGTTTTGGGAAGCGTGGAGACCAAATGATTTGATAATTGCAAGTAGAAAAATAGTCAGGGACACACTTCAGATGAAGTTATTTGAATTGCATAAACAAAAATTTGCAACACTTCCAGTACCCCTTTGTTATAGGCCATCGAATACACGAAAACAGAACATTGAAGTTGATATTCCAGGACAGAGTGAAAAACAAATTCTGGTATTAAATGATATTGTGCTGGTTGATATCAATGTCGTTGAAGATGCATTGCGTGCTAATAAATCCCCGTGGACGCTAGGATACGCAGCAACAATACATTCTTCACAGAGATTGACTATATCGGATACAATTGTTTGGATGGTAGATAATCGCATCGAATGGTCAAATTTAGTCTATCTTTCAGTATCCAGAGTACGAAAAATAAATCAACTTCGAAGAATTGTCCTGACAGAGTCAGGCGATGATAATGACACCACAATGGATGATATTGATGTTAAAATTATTGATAAAAAACTCTCCGGTTACAAACAACAGGACAAAAAAAAACCAACGAGAATTTGATATTGATGCTAAATTAATAATCACTTTGAAGAAACAACAGAATAATCACTGCGCAAGTTGCAATTGTATAATGCGTTGGCAGTATTCGGATAAGGATCCTCGCCAATTCACCGTAGACAGAAAAAATAACAATCTCGGTCATGTCAGAAATAATGTGATTTTGTCTTGTCTTGAGTGCAATAGACGCAACGGTGCTAGTTAAGACCCCGTGGTGGCAATTGAGTATCCTCGGGTATCACTTGTAATTGTTGTCTAGTAAAACCCCGCTGAGGGGCAGTTGAATCCAGTTTATAGACTGAAGGTCTACCCGTAGATCGTGTTACACTAGATATCTTGTGTGCAGTAACACTCCAAATAGGATCAGTAGCCCTTTATCTGCCCCCTTCAAGCTCTCCTGGTTCGTATAAATACCTCACAATGACATTACTACCAAGAATTGATTCTTTGAAATCTTTTTGTGTTTGTACGGGTATTGACTTCTTTTTAATCGCGTTGCTAGGTTTCATGTTGATTGTTCTAGTAATCTCGTTATTCGGTGCAGTAATCACAGCTGGTAATCTTTTAACCCATTCACGGGATCTTTTTTCTTGGATAAATTCTTTTGCGTATTGATATCCAAATAACCGTTCAGCAAGAGTTTTATTAAACCGTTCTACAATTGCCTGATCGCGACGTAGCGCAGCATGCCCCCGTCTGATAGTGACATTGTGATATTTCATTGTAGATAACACTGCACCCTGAAATTCCTTGCCAGGATCAACTTGTAATAGATTTGGTCAGTGCAGCGGGCTCCTTCGATAAATCCTTTCAAATGCAGAAGCCACTTCAGTGGCTGATTTTGTTTTTAACGGTTCTGCTTGTTTGTATCGACTCGCAACATCAACTACAGTTAACGCGTATTTGTAACCACCATCATGCGGCAGAAATAGTATATCAGCCTGATGAACTTCATTAGGAAAGGTCACATCAAAATGCGAGAAATTAATTTGTTTAGGCGGTGGTAGATAAATCTGCCATAGTGCCTGTTTAGATAACCAATCCGCCGCAGTGGTTTTTTTTTCACTTTTGCAGCGCTAGCGAGTTTATGGATTGCTGATGTACCCCTCCAGTATCCTCTTGGGGAATAATAAATAGATTCCATGTTGTTATTAATTACCAGCACCTAACATCAATTTGCTTTTCATAGCCGATTTTATCAAAAAGGAAGCCAATTTTTCTTTGAAGGATTTATCAGGAATAGCATTTAACGCATGAATTAATTTCACATCTGCTAGATGCCTGTGTTGCAAATTGCTGCTTTTATAAGCAACATCATGAAGGTGACAGGCCTTATCAATGGCGTTTATTGGTTCTTCACCGGGTCGGGGCTGATTTTGATCATTGAGTCTGATATCAAGTCTTGTTCCCGGTCCACAATAACTATACCCTAGAAGGTGTTTTTCTCCGGGGTATTTTGCCCATGGGGTTCCAGGGAGTTTAGTTAGCTTGGCTGCGATATCACCTCCTCGTTTTTTTAAAAGGTTCCTTGGGTTTAGAAACAAATCTAAATTTCTTTGTACTACATTGTACGCATTTACCAGAAAGCGCTGATCGGTTATTTTTTGTTGTACTCGTCGTCAAGTCATCTGTGCCAGTACGTTTTTTACACTTCACACAATATAGATCCATAATTTATATATAACATCATGAATGTAATTGATTATTCAGCTACCCGATGACGGGAACCTATTAAACACCATGAAATGTTACCGAATTCAATTAGAATGATTATAATCGGACCATCTGGAAGTGGAAAGACACAACTGCTACTTAATTTGATAACAAGATGGATGAAATGGGACAAATTGTATTTAATAGCCCCGAGTGTAGACGATCAGCGATGCTATGAAGTGCTCAAGGATTTTAACGAGAAAGCAAAAGAATTTGAAATCGATGATGATATTATTGAATTTATTACTGATATTGATGAAGCCCCTTCCGTGGAAGACATCGATGGAAGTATTAACAATTTAGTCGTGTATGGCGATATCATTTTAGATAATCAAAAGAATCCTGCTAGAATATTTTCCCGAGGCAGGCATAAAAACACGGACGTAATATATGTCACTCAACGGTACACACAAATACCAAAAGTGATTCGCGATAATTGCAATCTGCTGTGTGTATTTAACGGAGTTGATACTCATACACTACGAAATATTTGGCAAACTTGGTGCTGCGGTGATATGAATCATAATCAATTTCGAAATTTATTTAGTCATGCTCAGTCAAAACCACACGGATTTGTGACAATAAATTTAGCAGACCCTCGGACACGATATCGTATCGGACTTGATAAAATATTCGGTTGAAAAGTTTTTACTCATTTCAGGATTTCATTGATTTTTTCATTGATTTTTTGCCTGATTTCGTTGATTTTTTTAGGCCTGATTTCATCGATTTTTTGCCTGATTTCATTGTTTTAAGCCTTAATCCATTGAAAGCTTGTTCAAAATATATATAGTAAAATGACATTTACGTATATTGATGGTACACATGTCTACATGACACTTATCAATGGAGTTTGAGAGGCATGTTCCACAAAATTTAGAAGTCTTCGCCTGGACAATTTATTGTCTAAAGCTATGCAAATATGAACAAATAAGGCTAGCAACATATTTTGTAGAAAACTTTATACGACGATGGTAAAATTAATATATGATTTACTAACATACTGGAATATTTATTTGACTCCTTAAAATCGGCATATCTCACGCAACATTTGGAGAGTGTAGATTTAAATTGGTCTTACAACCTAGTCTAATTATGCATTAGACTTAACACTTTTTCAAATCCTTTGGTCCTTTATGTTACAGTTTTAATATATAACTGATATTTATGCTAAATACTGTTTCATAGACATATAAATATTTCAGCTGTACTCGTGTTTCCATGATAAAAATATGTGCAAAACTGCAATTTAAACAAATCAAATCCATTTCTTGTGTAATCCACGCAATGGGTATGCTTATTATATTATATTTCCTAATACATGGCCATTCTATTAAACATTTATCAAGTATTCGAACTATATAGGATGACACAGCTTCGACTACCACCGATGTTTAAATGATAAGATAAATGAATATGGAAATAAAAAGAGATCACGGAAGCGAAATGATCTCATACACCTTCACAAACACACCACACACACACACACACACACACACACACACACACACACACATATATATATATATATATATATATAGAACGGAAACATTAAAATCGGCGACAGAAATTATGATCTTCAACCTTCCAAGGATGACTTCACATTAACAAACGTCTTGGAAAATCCGGATCTTCTTGCCAAACACTATGTTCTGCAGGACCAATCAAATACCGAAAGAGACATACCATACATACAGGAGCTATCAAATATCGAAATAGATATGCCAGTTCAGCAATATCAATTATATATCGAAAGAGACCAAGAATTTCAACAAGATGAAGAAAATAACGAAAGAGACATGGTAGCAGAACGTAAAGGTCTGTAAAAGCTATTATATTTTGAACATAAAATATACACACACAACTCTTAGTCCGCTTTGTTGACAGAAAGATAACTAAAATAAACAGCAAAAAACGAGATTTTATAATAATGATTTTTTGCTTTTTAATTGGAATTTAAAGACATGTGTGCTTTCTTAGTTTAACTTGCAACGGAAGTGTACGGAAAGTAAATAACTAATGATATGACAGGTACTGGTTATTTATTTTGTCACAAACGTTTTTGATTCAAGACTATAATTGATATTTTCAATCAAATTAAAAGTAAATGGTACGGTGTGATTTATAATGCATGCTTTGTGAGAATATGACTTTCTACATCAAATTCCATCGACAGATAATGTGAAGACGGAATACACCGTAAAGGTGGTCGTGGTACTAGATTCAACTGTCTGGGACTTGTATGTATTCCTTTTGTATCACAATCACAAACATCTCTCTCTCTCTCTCTCTCTCTCTCTCTCTCTCTCTCTCTCTCTCTCTCTCTCTGTACACACACACACACACACACACACACACACATATATATATATATATATATATATATATATATATATATATATATATATATATATATATATATAATGTCGCGTCTTTCGACTGGGAATATATATGAGAATGTGACTTCTATATGTCAAATCTAATTTAGTGTGCATCGTTTAGAATCATACACATAAATACATTTGATAAATGAAGGAAATGCTTTTGATAAACATCTCAGTATCTTAATCCATGTTCCCGATCTTGCAAGAACTTGTTCTACACGTACATAATCGTCTTCTACCCAAAATATCAACTTATCTTTCTCATGAATTTCGCAGGTAAATTTTTCGGTATCTATATTTTGGCATTGATGCATGTATACTTTCCACCTGCAGATTTTTGTCGTTGGTAAACGACTCATTAAATAGCACCAGAAGGATATATAAGGCAGAAAAGAACATACGAAGATATTTCTCAAACATTATAAACGGTGTAAGTATTGTTTACGTAACTACTAAATACATGTTGGGCTAATGTATATTCTACATATCTTTGCTTAAAACGAGACGCCATATAAAGAAATCAAGCAACATCAATTTGGACAGAAATAAATCTCTGTGTAGTCGCTCGTGACCCGAACAAGGTAATTTTTTCGAAAGGAGTTCACATCTTAGTATAGTTTAGTTTAAGTAGATCACAGTAAAGTGACACAGTCGATTGCAGTCTGATCGTTTCACTCAACACCGTAAGTTGTAAGATTGTAATACATGTTTTGTATCGGCGGTCATATTTTTACTTTTAGTCTGCACCTATGCTAAACGAAGGGCAGTGGCAGATGCTCTATCTGTTCGGTAAATGGACGAACCCGCCAATACACGAGTTTCCTGCTGCCTTGCAGGTTGGCTTTGGTTAGCCAAAGGCTAAGGGAGTAAACCCTAAAAGAAAATCAGGAGTGGAGACCCTAAGAAAGTTGGACGATGTACTACATCCCCTTCTGGCAACTCCTTGGTCTGGAGAGGGATGGGCTCCGCCAGACGACTTTTGCCCAAGACACACTGATAATGCTGGACAAATCTGAAGATATCTTACTGGATCGGTCATCACCAGGGTCAACAAGGACCGCGCCTGCCGTTTTCCACCAGGACGGAGGTGGCAAGTGTGTTACTGGTACTTTGCATAAAATCAGAGCGAGAGACAACGTTGCCATCGCCACCTGGAACATTAGAACTCTGCCACAAACTGGAAGACTCCAAGAGTTCACACATGCGATGGAACACTACTCATGGCACATACTGCAACTCTGTGAAGTAAGATGGAAATCCCTAGGAGAACACCAAACTGAAGATGAGCATATATTATAATATAGTGGAGAGTTGGACAAGTCCATAAATGGAGTAGGTTTCCTTGTAAACAAAGCCATCAAGCGATCTGTTCTTGAATGTCGCCCCATATCTAGCAGAATCATCTCCATTCGTCTGAAAGAATCCCCCGTTAACATCACAATTATCCAAGTCTATGCTCCAACTACTGATCACGATGATGAAGAAATAGAGGAGTTCTACAACAAACTTCAAGGTATAATAAACATGGTAAGTAAAAAAGAAATCCTTATTATCCAAGGAGACTGGAATGCCAAAGTTGGCAAAGATGCTCTAAAACCCTGATATGATCATTGTGGATCTTCTTGCAATGAGCTTACCAGTGAAAGAGGGAGACGTCTGCTCGAGATCGCAAGCTACAACAATTTGGTACTAGCCAACACCCTGGGTCAACATAAAGCTTCCCGATGCTGGACATGGCATGCACCAAATGGAACCCACCATAACCAGATCGACAACATACTAGTTCAAAACTGGTACCGATCTGGCATCAATAGAGGAAAAACAAGAACGTTTCCAGGTGCTGATGTTAGGAGTGATCGCGACCTCGTCATTATGAACTTCCTAGTGAGGTTGAAGAAACCAAACAAGCCAAAGAATATGAGGCTCAAGTTCAACCTTGAACAACTGAAGGACGCTAACAGCTGCAAGTCATTCCAAGCCACAATTGGAGGAAAAGTTGCTCCACTCCTTGTGATGGATGTTCATGTAAAAGTGATGACAGACACTTTCAACACAGTTATGACAACAGTTGTCAAGGACATCATTTGCCTCCTTCGCCCAAAGAAAATACCCTGGGTTACAGAAGAGCTTCTGAATCTGTGTGATGCCCAAAGAGACCTAAAAAAAAACACCAGACACACAACAGGTGCAGTAGAATATCGAGAAATAAACAAGAATGTCAGAAGAAAAATTGAAGAAAGCAAAAGAAGATTGAATTGGACAACAGTGCACAGAAATAGAGAACAGTCTGATAAAGAATAACAGCAAAAAGGCATTCCAAATTGTGAAAGACCTCACCAGAAAGAAGCAACCAAGAGTCAGTACCATTCAAGATGAAAATGGAAAATGCCTCACAGAAGCAAGTGACATTGTCGAAAGATGGACTGAGTATTGTAAAGAACTCTATAACCATCAGTCCGCAGGAGACCCAGAGATGCTTGAAGTTCTAAACTCCACAAATAATGATGATTTCCCCATTCTCAGAGAAGAGGTGGAGTCAACAATAAGAGCACTGAAGAATGGAAAGGCAGCTGGAGTAGACAACATCCCAGCTGAACTTATCAAGAATGGTGGGTAATCAGTGATAGAACTACTAACAAAAATCTGCAACAAGATCTGGCAGACTGGTGAATGGCCAACACAGTGGACCCAGTCACTAATTATAACACTCCCCAAAAAAGGCAATCTCCAGCTGTGCCAAAATTACAAAACTATCAGTTTGATCAGCCATGCTAGTAAGGTGATGCTGAAGGTCATCATGAACAGACTGAAACCACAAGCAGAAATAATAATCGCTGAAGAACAGGCAGGGTTCCGTAGTGGAAGAAGCACAACAGAACAAATTTTCAATCTTAGGGTTCTGTGTGAAAAGTACTCACAACATCAACAAGACATCTATCATGTGTTCATAGATTTCAAAAAGACTTTGGATATAGTGTGGCATGAGGCATTGTGGGCCACAATGAAGAAGTACAACATGGGTCAAAAGTTGACCAAAACGATGAAGCAGCTGTACGCCAAGGCTGCCAGACCAGTTATTGCTCAAGGTTCTGTGGGGGACTGGTTCAAGACAACAGTTGGAGTACGGCAAGGCTGTCTCCTGTCACCCACGCTTTGCAACATCTACTTAGACCGCATCATGAGCGAAGCCCTGGAAAACCACTGTGGGACAGTCAGCATTGGAGGGCGTAACATCACCAACCTCCGCTTTGCAGACGACATTGATGGGCTGACAGGCATTGAAGATGAGCTTGCCACCTTAGTGAAGAACCTGGATCAAACATCTTCCAGATCTGACATTGAGATAAGTGCCGAGAACACAAAGCTCATGACAAACAGTGGCAAACAAATCTCAACCTTGATTAAAGTCAGAGGACAGGAACTGGAAACAGTGGGCCAATTCAAATATCTTGGTTCCATAATCACGGAAGAGGGATCAAGAGCAGAAATTTTGTCACGAGCAGCACAAACAACGGCAGCTATGTCAAAGCTAAGACCCATCTGGAGAGACAAGGACATCTGTCTGAAAACTAAAATCAGACTATTGAGAGCACTAGTCATCTCAATCTTTCTGTATTTATGTGAGGCCTGGACCCTGACAGCAGAAGTTCAACGAATAATTCAGGCACTTTAAATGAGATGAAACAGAACCATCCTTGGAATCTCTTACATGGACCACATCAGAAATGAAGAAGTGCGCAACACCATCAGGGACAATGAAGGCCATTATGAAGACCTCCTCACCATTGTCAAAAAGAGAAAGCTGAAATGGTATGGCCATGTCACTAGAGCCAACAGTCTATCCACAACAGTACTGCAGGGTAGTGTCTAAGGCGGTAGAAGGAGAGGTAGACAGAGAAAAATGTAGAGTGACAACATCACAGAATGGACCAGGAAAAGTTTTGCACAGACACAGGCATTGGCACATCATCGAGTCAAGTCGAGGGAACTGGTCAGATGTTCAGCAGCACAGTGCCTCAACGACCACACTAGGTCAAGAGACTGATGATGATGATGGTGCTAAACGATATAATAATGCATAACCATTGAGACGGAATTGAAAGTAAATACAATAATTTGCATACGTTCATGCAAGATAGGTAAATTATACACGCTATACAAATTATCTTTATCTTATTAATAGGTAGACCATCTCTACACAGGAATAAACGATCATATTATTGAAATCCATGTCAAGATTCGTGGATTCTTACTTTTCAAGGCAATATGTTTTGATCCGTTGAATATGTACATGTGATGAAGTGATTTTGTTAATATGAACATGTTGTGGGTAAACACCCGGTGAAAGTCAGATATTTCATTCAAAAATTGTAACATCCTGATAAGAGAGACTAAGTTTTTTCATCACCTAAAGTTAGGATTTCTGCTACTGATAAGTATGCATACGTCTCTTCATCAGCTAGAACTATCGTTGATAGACTTATCAGAGAAATAATTAGATTGTCTTATTACTCATTACATTTTCAGTTTATCTATATGTACTGCTTTATTCATCGAATTTGGTTACAAAGAGTTAGTGTTACGCCCCTGAAGTAGGGATAAACTCAAATGCATACAGCATATACTAGAGATAGTACCGCACTGATATTATTAATTCTTGTTGAAATCATTGTGACGTTCTCAGATTTATGTTTGAACACCACCTTTATAATTGTTGTCAATTTACAGTCTGTAGCTCAAGTATGTATGAAATTGCACCATATGGATCGATTATGTGCGAGGTCTTTACAGAATTCTTGGTCAACATTGAAGCGTTCAAACGGTTGTCAGCTTCCTTTTAAGTTAGTCTGTCCAAGTTTTCATAATGTTTGCGACAACATGCCCCTATTGATCCAACCAATCATTTTAAAAGCTTTTTGTCTCAGCTACAAACTTTCAATGACGTTGGAACAATCTTTGATATATTAATTCATCTCAAGCAAAATAATACAACATTAGATTTTCTTTAATATAAATACCGTTGTTTCAGGTAATATCATCGGGATTTTTGCATTTAATATTTCACTCTCAATCAGAAATATATTTTCATTAGAAACAGGCAGAGTTGTATACATATAGTATATATAGGTAATGTACTACAAATAGTACATATATTATACATGTTCATACTAGTATATATAGTAAAAATAGCGTACATAGTACATATAGTATACATATTACAAGTGGTATCACTGTTCCGTTAGCGTAGTGCATATAAACTGCCTCTCTTCAGACATCGTACCGATAACATTAAACATTTGTTAAAGCTACGTTAAAGATCATAATCAAGCAAACAAACAGGTATTCTATATATTACAAATATAAATTGTAGGAAAAATAGTATATATAGTACAATTAGTATTTTTGTACAAATATAATATATAGTGAAAGTAGTATATATTGTACAAAATAGAATATGGTAAAGATAGTATATAAAGTATAAATATAATATGTAGCAAAAATATTATATATAGTACAAATTGTATGTATAGTACAAAGATAATATATAGTACAAATGGTATGTATAGTTGACTTTGAACACACAATTCACATAGGATAGACAGCTCTAATGATATAGATAACGCAAATGTCAGATGTAGTTCATATGGCACAATGTATGATTGTGTTTGTATCTCTATGATACCTTTAACCGTTCTACTGTTTGTTTGTCTTTTTCCGAGTCATCTCTATATTTTACATTATTTATTGCAAAGCATATTATATTTGTATGTCTTAATGACGCATCTTTCAATATTATATTAGTATGTGTTAATTATGCATGCTTCAATATTATATTTGTATGTTGTAAGTATGTATGCTTCAGTATTATTATTGTATGTTGTAAGGATATATGCTTCAATATTATATGTGTATGATGTACATATTTATGCTTCAATATTATATTTGTATGTGTTAATTATGTATACTTCAATATTATATGTGTATGTTTTAAAGATGTATGCTTCAATATTATATTTGTATGTTTTAATGATGTATGCTTCAATATGATATTTGTATATTTTAATTATGTATTATTTAATATTATATTTGTATGTGTTAATTATGTATGCTTCATATTCTCGTATGGCTAGTTTTCAAATGATATTCGGTAACTATCAATAATAAAAGAAAACCTGAATCGAAATAATATTCTTGCGTTTCCTTCTTTTAAAGTTGGAGGCACAATTTCCACACCATTTCTCTCAGGAGCAATTAGTTCACGGAACATCGATGGTTAATGCAAGCTCTTATCTTGCTGATCTGTTTAGATGAGAGTCATCGGGTGCACTGAATCAGTTTCCACAATACGACCAAGTTATATTCTTTACACGGTAAGTGCATTTAAACTGGGGATATAATAATTACGCTCATGATACATTTTAGTAGATTCAAACATGTCAAGGAAGCTGTAAATATGCATTTTAATATTTTCTCAATAAAGCTTAAGACATTGTGAAACAGTCCACATAATACCATATTCCATCTTGCCTTTGAAAGTTCAATTAGTTGTGATAAATATGCAATTGCGTTATTACGACACAACCTATGTTCACTGGATGACAAAGCAATTGTAGAGGTGTGTGATATTGGTGAGATCAATTTGAAATACATTTGATTCAGTACTGAACCTTTTTCTGAATTACTCTCGATAATGTACGTAATTATTTACACCAGGATATGGTCATCATGTATTTCTAGGTTTTATCGCATATCAGATAAATCATTTTAACCAATCCTAAAATCTTAATTCTATATCCTTTAATATTTTAATAATACATAATTAAAATATACAAATATCATATTGAAGCATACATCATTAAAACATACAAATATAATATTGAAGCATACATCTTTAAAACATACACATATAATATTGAAGTATACATAATTAACACATACAAATATAATATTGAAGCATAAGCATAAATCTATATCCATTGTATAGCCGATAATCTTCAGAAGCTCTAAGCGCTTTACAACATTTATAATGAAATGACTTGACTACAGAAAAAGAAATAACAAAAAGCATGATAATGGAAAACATCAAACATGTTGAAAACGTATAAGATAAAAAAAACATTATTAGGTCTCTAAGTTTGTTCCTGCAGTAGATAAAAGAGAGTTTTACGAGTAAACTTAAAAGGGACCACTTTGTCTCTCTGTCTAATTTCAATGGGCAATTTGTTCCACATCGCCGAGCCCTGGTATGCAAATTAATATGTTCATAATATGTTGGTGCAATATGAGAGTACTGTCTTGAGTAACACCTAGGTTTCGTACTGACTGTGTGAATGTAATGTTGGTGTTGCTGATATTTATTGTCTGAGGTAAAGGAAGTGAATGAGAAAGCATTTGCGTTGTGACCAGAATAGCATCAGTTTTATCATCATTTATCTGCAGTTTGTACATGTCATCCATTATATCACATCCATAATGCACCTCTTGGCTAGACTTGTATATTTGGGTGTCATCAGCGTACAATTGGTGAGACACTGGGTGATGATCTATGACATTTGAGAGCGGCTGAGTGTATATAATGATGTGAACAGGCCACGCACAGGCCCCTGGGAACACCAAAACATAAGTCAACTTACCTGGGATGTATTCTATTTGTAGATACAATTTGTGTCCTGTTGACTAAGTAGGACTTAAACCACTGTAAGGCTATATTCTGAATGTCAAATAAATGCTGGAGATGTTGAAGTAATATGTCATGGTCTATTTTGTCAAATGCTGTAGACAAATCAAAGAGGGTAGGGACATTAATCTTTCCACTTTTCAAAGCATGGAGAATGTCATTAAATACTTGTAGAAGAGTAGTTTTAGTACTGTGGCAATTCAAATTAGATACAAGTTGGGTTTGAACAACTCTTTATTAGATTTGTTTATATAAATATGAGATTAGAAATCTTCTTGGGTAGTTCTTTAATTCGTTATGGTCAATTGTTGGTTTCTCCAGCAGAGGCTTTACAATGGCCGTTTTGAATATTGATGCGAATTCACCCGATGAGAGTGAGATATTGATAACATCAGTTAGTGCAGGCAATATTGGGTATAAGCACTCAAGCAGGAGTGATATCAGAATAGGATCAAGTTCACAAGACTTGGTGCAGTCTTCGTTATGATTGATTCGTATTAATTCAATATATAAAGGTTCAAATGCTCCTAATGGTTGTTGCTAAAATTATGTATCATAACAGTATGGTGACGGGTCAATTCATATTGTGTTGTCAGTCGAACCTCTACTGATTTATACTTTGTCACGGAATACATTTTCAAATAAGTCTTTAAAGTCTACTAGAGAGAAGATATTTGGAAGTGGTGTACATTTGTTCATTGACATTAGTTTGTTAGTTATCTCGAGGAGCTTTTTGCAGCTGTTACTCTCCGTGATGTTAGTACTGTAGTGGAATAATTTTGCTAAATTGACTATGTTTGTGACATTCTTCATAGCGGCTTCATAGATTTGTTTCTGAATATTGAGTCTGGTGGAATGCAAAAGCCTCTCTGTTTCTGGGCGATGTCTTTTAGAAGTGCGAAGCTGGACTCGAACATTGCTATACCATGGAAAACGCGTTTTTATTAATACACTGCATTTGGTGTCTGTGGCGTGTTTTTCAAGCAATGAACGCAGGCTGTTCTCGCGTTGTTCTGCTGTAGGATGTAAGAAAGATGTTTTGTTTTCTTGGGTGTCATGCATGAATGTAGTTGTTTTTATCATACGGAGGTTTCTGTTAGTAGCAAATACAGGGCAAAGAGTTAGGGACTGATACGTCGAGATAGCAATTAATGCAGAGGTGATCTGATGCACGATAGTGGGATACAAGGGTGAAAGGGAACAAAAACAAGATAAGGCAATTAAGAGTAATATTAAAGTTTGACAGGCAAGTACATTTTGCTTGCCAATGTATGGCTTTAGTTAAAGCAGTTCATTCACATTTCCTTAGCAAGATGTAGTCTAATAGAATGCTGTAAAGCAACTAGAAATCAGCCGATGAATGGGATGCAGATGTAATGCAATTTGTTTCAATACTAGACTATGAATTACTATGTTGTGGGACCAGTACATGTGTATAACCATGTCTGAAATAGATGAGTTCTTAATGAAACAAGTCTAGTATAGACGGTTTTCATATAAACAGAAGACATTTTATCAGCGGACAATTGTTAAGAATATTATGCTTTGGGGACAAATCCTAAACATTTCCCATAAATAGTGATTCATATTTTCTCCCAACTTTTGTATCTCCCGTTTAACATGAAAATAGAATTTGATAATTTGAAATGGTTCTTGGTTTCACGTCTGTGTCTGCTTCTTGCATTCATTCATTAAATCGCGCCCATTGCAAACTTAACGTTGCGTGGACTTCACCTTTTCAAAGTACAAAACGTAGCGAAGAAAATTGGCAAAATGTAGATTTCGTGTTGTTTCCAATATACAAAACGCATTAAATCAATGTATTAGGTAGGTAGTCATTATATTCGAAATCCTTTTATTATCCAATGTTATTTCAATTAACATAACTAGTCGAATACTACTATCCGTCGTTAAGTGACTTGACTGATTGTTTTGAATTCATATCTGTATGAGAAAGCTCGAGTCATGAGCAACATCACTTGAATAAAGAAAAAAAACAGAACACTAGTTAGTGAGTCACCACACCGAAATACTTTGATTTTTTTGATGGACCAGGTTGATTTAAAAAAGAATAAAGAAATAAATAATTTCATATATGCACATTATAAGCTACCGAACTCAACCATTCTGTCGTATTTTCTTCCCTATTTATTTAACTTTAGAGTCGATTGCCATATAGCATATTTTAGTCATTTCGTAAACCTTTGTAAATATGCATCATGTTGCAAATCTTACCCCTACAATATACATGTCTTAATAAACTCATAATTAACACTTTGAAGTGTAAACTTCACGAGCTTTAACAATCGCTACATAATATAAAAGTATAAGGCTGTCTAAGCCATTTCAAGTTTTCAGCAATATCATCAAACTCTGGAATGTGCTTATGTACTTATTTCGGTTTCAAAGCTAGTCTTTTGTTAATATCATTTCACTCCTTGTTGATCTGTTTCTCTTCGTATTGATGTCACTCTTTATCTCACTCTGCATATATATGTTATTCCCTTGGATAATGATTCTTCTCTCTCTCTCTCTCTCTCTCTCTCTCTCTCTCTCTCTCTCTCTCTCTCTGAACATGTATATTGTCATATCCAGTTTTAGGACCTGACGTTTTCCTAAATCGTTTTATAAGTATTTATCTGTATTGTAATTCTTTTAATATTTCGATTCAAAGCAAACTGTAGACTTACTATTCAAACTCAAAACAGTAGACTCCAACATGTTGTTTCAATACATACGATCTGATTATATCATCTTTTGTTAAAGAAGGTTTTGCATGCGATATCATAGTATATGAGAACCTCAGACAACACGTCCTTTATTCCAAGAGTCCTATTCTTCGTTAGTATTTGTTTGCCGCAAAGATTGCATTCATAACGCTTCCGTGTTTCGCGTAATATTTACGACATATGAGAAATTAAAACCGTTTCCTTTAACATCGAATATAACGGTATAATGTCAATATAAATTTCGAAGTTATTCTATTATCTCATTTTTTTAATTTCACATTCTACGCAAGACCTCACTGTTTGTTTCGATTCTAAGACATTATACTCAGTTGCAAAGAATAACAAAAACGAAACGCTTAGTAAAATTCAGAAAGTAAAACATTAAGAAGAACGTGAATTTTGAACTAAATCGCAAATCATCCGAAATGTTCGACCACTAGTCCTATAATAAAATGACCGGGATATTGATCGAAGGGTTTCTTACAGAACATTCAAAGATTTTGAGTAAGACAAGAGTTTAATCATACATATTGGTAGACAACTCTAATAAACATAAGAAAGGCCTTTAGACATTTGCTACTATATTGTCACTCAACGAGAAAAGGTGAAGTAAGCAAAATAATTTAAAAATGCGTTGAGGTTTGCGGTATGTATTGCCAATACACATTTCTATGTTTTATATTTAGACACACGATGTACCTTGTTGACATGAGAATTAGCCACACTGCCGGTAAGTACAGTCTCTCTCTCTCTCTCTCTCTCTCTCTCTCTCTCTCTCTCTCTCTCTCGTCATCTTTCTGTTTCACTACGTCTCTGTGAAACGTATCATAGTAATTATATTAATAATTTATTAATAGAATAATGTTAGCGGTTAAATTCTTCGTTACGACATTCCATTTTAGTTGTCAGTATTATCATTTGATTCTCAGTTTGTAAACATTAACCGGGATATTCGATTTATACTTACATCAAAACCCTAACGCATAAATTTTTTTATTGTTCCTGGCATAATAATCCTAACATCAGCCATAGACAATGGACCGTTCTCAGTATTCATGTTATAATAGGTTTAAAGTTTACAAACGTATTAAATGCCATAACGTGCCCTAACCATATTCAATTGATTCATTATTCTTCATTTCTGTTTTCTCAACAGTTTATTTTCTGGTGGTCGTAGAATCTAGGTATTTATGTAAACTTAGTAATTAACCTTAATACTCAAAAAATTATTGCTGATAGCAAATTCACTCAGAATTTAGCTCTAAAAAACTAAAGGATGTACATGCGATGGAACTAAAACGTAAAATATAAACTAAAATTCCTAGTTTGCATAGTGTTTGTTCAACGGTTTCGAAAGCCGTTTTTAATAAGTTGAAAAACAGATGCACGCACATTTACGTACAGACATATAAAATCTATCCGTGTTAGCATGACAATTATAAAGAAACTGAGATAAGCCACTATATTAATATTTGGATGATGCATAGATTACAATTTTAAATATATAATAACTTGATATATTATTAAATCATGTTCAATATTTTATAAAAATTTAAATTATATAGTACAAAATGAAGACGTGCATAAAACTTATAATCATATAAATGAATAAGTATTTAATCAATAATTAATATATTATATTAAAATTTAATTTACAATAAATACTCTTTTTTACTGAATTAGTCACATATTTTTCTGATTTTCGTTTACACTTTCACTAGGTAAGTCAGTCTACACATTATAATAATGTAAATATAAAAATCATCTTAAATACTTTGCAAAAAGGTGTAATACAAGAAATACAAGTCGAAACATAGCGATCATGACACATTATATTTAAACCATTAAAAAAAACGATTGAAGAATGTTGAACAGAGTTAAAGACTTTAGAACATTTGGATCTACTGTATTACGACTGTGAATCCATACAGGTTTCCTTTACAAGACGTTCTGTCTCCGAAGCAGCTAAAACAATATCTTGTAAGGAGAAATATTGCAAAGCATTAGAAATGTCATTAAAATCACTCTCTCTCTCTCTCTCTCTCTCTCTCTCTCTCTCTCTCTCTCAATAACTCTCTAAATATATATATATATATGTGTGTGTGTGTGTGTGTGTGTGTCTGTGTGTGTGTGAATA
>JARLTB010000220.1:22555000-22615000 GCA_030141615.1 Unio pictorum | reverse complement strand
TCTGTAGTGCCAAGAAGGCCGTTTCTGGTTTAACAGCCAGCAGACTGTCTGCAAGGGCTCGCTGTTCAGCATCAGGCACCTTACTGCTCCACAGAGCAAGAGGAATCATCTCTGCAGTCAGGTACCAGAAATGCAGTTTGAAGGCATGCAGTGCACTCTGAGAGACATCTGGATTCACGACCTTGTACTGCAATAAAGACTTGTACAACTGCAGGTCGTTCCACTGCGCATCTACCGCTGAATTGCACGTCATCCACGAGCTGCTGTAGAACAGTGTTGCGAAGTTCACAAACGCCCTCACCTTTGGAACTTGATGCAGTGTAGTAATAGTGTTACGTGGTAGTTGTTGAATTTGCAGCTCAAACAGGCATATATTAATCAAATTGATGAGTTTAGCCATCCATCTGGCTTTGTGTAAGGCTCCCGGTCGCTTGAAGGTGACAGGATGATCTTCAGTTTCTCCATCAAGGAACACTGTGCACAGATCAACAAATTCTTGATAATCATCTCGACGTAGCGAAAGCACTGATTTGGCAAGCTGGAGAACACTGGTTCGACATGTATCTACAATCTGAAGTGCCTCGAGGTTGAATCATGTCATGTTCAATCGAGATAGCTGTTCATCATTGATTTTAGATGGCACCGTCAACATTTGGAATCTCTTAAGAAATCGTGTAAACAAGGTGACGTCTGGAGACTTGGATGCCTCAATCTTCAGATCATCGGAAACATGAGACAGGATAATCTCACCAACATGGTGACGACAGGCTGATCAAAAGAGAGCTCGTCCGAGCTGCTTTTGGACTGTCACACATGCTGCAGTTACGTGACCTGTATTCGATGCTGTGGTATCGAATATCATATTCACAACAGACTCGGTACATTGCCATGATGAGAGCAAACCCATTGTCAGATCAGCAATTATCTCACCGGACTTTCTGTCTGTTTCCAGGTTGGTATGATGGGACTCCAAGAAGCTTCAATTCAGTGGCATTTCCAACGACGACAGTGAGACGTTCTTCTGTGATATTCTGGTTTGCCAGTGATGGCATCAGCTTTGAGTCCCAATGCAGGGATACCAATTTTGGCGGGATCCATTGGTCCTTACAATTCTCTGCTATAAATCTTCCTATCTGACGCCTGGACTTGTATGCGGTTGAGTATGATGTGGATATCTTTGAAGTATCACCACCTGCCTCTGCCATTAATGCAGCTTGTTGCACTGGAGTCATCTTCAGACGTGTGGCTAGTTGAACAAGTTTGGGTCGTTGAATGATGTCGTGAGGGATGAAAGTAGGTGTTCCTGTGCGAGCAGTTTGCTTGTGACTTCACGAAGTTCTTGGTGTGATGGATGGACCAGCAGCCAATGAGCCAACTTCTCCATCACTAACAACATCCTCATCACTGATGGTACTGTCGCTGTTATGGAGTATTTTAGGTGCAGTCATCGACTTCAGGTGACTCTGCATTCTCTCGCGCCGCCGTGCTTCCATGTTGTCCCTTAGTTCGCGACGCTGGACTTTGGCTGCAAGGACTTTGCCACGTGGGCCGAATGTTGCCAGACGGTCGGTCTTCACTGACTGCAGGAAAGCGACATCTTTTGGATTTTTGATGAGTTATTCTGCAGTTGCAGGCCACAATGTGAATGTCTGAGCTAGCATTTCTTCCATCTTTTTTAGCTTGTTCAGGGAGTTCGGGGCTGATCGGCGGTTGATTGGAATTGATCTCACTTTAGCATTGTCGTCAAGCAGTTTAATTAATCGTTCGCATGCCCTGCGTTCTGTAATCATCGGAATATGGGCTTTTTCATTAAACACAGGTACCTTTGACAGGACAATTTTAGCTGCTTCCCATCTGGTACAGTTTTCATGCGCACCATCAGTTAGATGATGCATTAAACACCGCAAAACTTGCAGACATGTATGCAGACGCGAACCAGTGATTGTTGAGTCTTCTGCCGTTATCTTGCAGCCAAGACCGAATATTGTAGATGACTGTCTTGTTCGAGGAGTTTTCTGGGACAGGGTAGCCGAACGAGGAGTTGATTGCAGACTTGGAACGGTACTCTATTCACTGCCTTCCATTATTCAACTGGCGTCTGGCAACAACATGAATATAACAATAGTGATTAACACTTAGCAGTCAACATGTGCTAAATCTAACAGCCCTCTAATGACTAATAACAGTTTGCATATAACATTTGTAAAACAGGCTATAGAATTGCGACAACATGAAAGTATAATATAATAAGTTCAATAAAAATAAAAACGTTTAATACAAAATTAGATAAAATTGAAATATTTTGTAAAAACTCACTTTCAAAGATTGCAGACTTCACAAACAACTATAATAAACAAGCAAAGAATAGTTATTTAATCAAATTCAATACCATTGTAAAATATTAAATAAGTAAAGAAGTCAACAGCAAGTAACATTCAGCTAAATGAATATCGCAATATAACGATTCATAATGCAAATCTTGCTACTTGAGGTGGACCCCCTAAACAATCTTGGAATGTTGGAATTAGACAAAAATTGGCAGAAATTCTTTTTATGACCAAAGGAATGTTCTAAAGCTAGGAACATCATAATTGGTTGACACTGGCGCGTTTGATGCACCCTAATATATATATATATATATATATATATATATATATATATATATATATATATATATATATATATATATATATATATATATGTCTCAGTCTATGACAGTTACACCATGAAAAGGGAATACAAATAAGATAAATGTTGATGCAATCATGGGTATATTTTATCTGCACCTTCCCAGACAATAACTCAAAGAAATCGTACAAAAGTACTATGAACTTCTAAATGACAAAACGTCTTCCATGCATAATTTCAGGATTTTCAAAAATGTTCCATCCGAGTACCCAACATCAAACGTATTGAGCACCATCAATTTACTCTATGGGGATAAACATACTCTTAAGTTGCACTTTTATCTTAACAAGGGATATAAAAAGGATGCAATGAGTCGCAAAATCAATACCAATGCACTGATGAACATAGATTGAAAATTTAACGAAGAATTACATGTTTATCAGGAAAATGTTTAATATAGGCCTGCTATATTTGCACACAAAATAATGGTTCAATTTTTCAACTCAGAGTAATCAATATTGCTAGGAACCTAGTGACTGTACGAAGTGAAACAACAATGGAGGACCAAAATCCTAAAGAAAAACCATCTAAGTTCAAGGTAATGTAATCTACTACTGATGCAGTTTTGCTTCCGGTGATGAACAAAGAGATTGATAAAAATGGAATGCTTCACGTTTGTCCAGCAATTGCATGTAATCCAATAATCTGACTACCTCACTGTAATGCGAACGAGATACCGGAAGCATTTTGATGACATTTGACCATATAGAAATTCTACTTTTATGTATTAGCCAATACATTTTTGTTAATCACAACTTTAGATTGGCAATTATAAGTGATAGCTCAATACCACGCATAGTTTGTGTCAGATTCTTGAGGATCATTATCGTTATTCGTATAATATTGTATAAGCCCCACTTGTCTAAGGGTAAGTGTTACGTCCCACTTTATCAAGGGTATTGCACAACATATAATGATAACACTATAACCCACTACCCTCTGATACTCGTTATCTAAAAGATGACCGCACTCGGTATAATTGCCCGGTTCGAGTAAGATAATGTATATGGTAACCTAAGCGGGTATATTGAACAAAACAACTCCTAGTCCCCGTAAATATAAATAAACAATTTAATCAAATACATACACAATCATGAAATTTCCTTTCATTAGGAATACACGCGGTTTAGAAATAAACTTTCACCGAATAACAAATAGATTTGAAATAGAATTAAACAAATTAGCCGTTCTATTACTGATAGTTAAAAACCATCATAGGATCGAGTGTCACAATCGAAGTCAATGCTTGGTTCAATTTACATAACCTGTTATCCTCGAACCACGTTCATGGCTCAATCCAATGTTGTTCTAGAAGTCCGTTCCTCTCGAGATAATCTGCCCTCGTGAATGTTCCGCTTGAACTCAGACTTGTCCACTGTCATGTATACACCTCTCAATTCTTTTTTTCCAACTTGTACGTCTTTATTTCTGTACTTCACACCTTCCCAAAAGTTATTTTCTTCCTCTAAAAGAAAATTGAAACAACCTAAATCTCTCATTACAATGGTAATAGTTGAGACTGTCCGTTATTCCTGGTTCCAACAATCAGATATTTCTATCAGTGATAACAATTTTACGGATAGTAATTAACTACACGTGTCCTCAAATAAATGTAGTTTAACCATTTTGTAATTCATTTTGCCTTGACCTAATACATTAACGTACTACATAGCGAGACGTTGAACCGTATACACTGTCGCTAAATCATCTATGAAATCGAAATTCGGTAAATTCACATGTATTCTTGTAAATCATTAACTAATGTAATACATTATTTTCTTAGAACACAATCATTATTCTAACAATATGATAAATTCAAGAATTAACATAACACTTTCTATCCATAACTCAACGTAGTGTTTTTACGACATAAATTAACACTAGGGCATTCTTAACTAAGAATAATTGTAAGAATTCTGATTCATAATACAAAACACATTATTATACAAGCGTATCTAACTAAACCAGTTATACAAATGCATCAAACGAAATCATGCAGACCTGTAAACGAAGCAGACTTTATATTAATTGCATCACAATAAACGTGGAATTGAGACAATACCTTGTGTTTTTGTGTGTCACTCAACCGATGTTTTTGGTGGGGGTTTTTTCCCCTTAGTCTGTTGTTTTACAGATGTATTTCTCTAAAATACGACCCGGACTCCTACTAATAATAATTCTACATCTCTTCCTCTCTTGCAGAGAAATTTTTAAAGACTGAATTCTAATTTAGCTAGTGCAATATTATGTTCTAAATATTTCTAGTGTAAAATACACCCCTTATTTAACCGCGACCAATCAGATTCAAATGTATTTTCTCCCGCTTCCCTCTAAAAGTCGCTTACGCTTACGTCATTATGACACGCTTCGGTTTTAATTAACATACTCTCTGTTTTCTCCAAATTCTGACAATTTTGTGATAAAATGAAACTTTACAAGGTCGCTGTCGGTCAGTCCTGGCTCCTGTATAAACAACGTGTCAATTAGCACAGCGGTCGGCTAGCCTTTACAAGCACCCTTCTTGCACTATGTGTCGTAAATTTAAGTAATAGTTATGTGGCCACAACAAATGGTTTATTAATAGATCGACCGAAAATTTGGCTCTTCACAGTGTGAAATGAGATTTGGTCAGAATCAGCCAAGCGTAGCAAAGTGAATAGGTTCTTGCATCTGTGTATTAATTAAATAAAATTGTACCCGATAAACGATATATAATATGCTAATATCACTCTGCAATCGACATGCTAAATCTACTCTTTCAGTGTAAAATACCGAGTGCTGTCTGCTCTGTTGACAAAAGTGGATAATGTTCGCCTCGGATGCAGAAGATCCCGGGTTCCAATTACAGCCGAGTCATAACAAAGACTTTTACAATTATTATAACAACTGCCTCACGTTGCGCTCAGCGTTAAGAAATGTGTGCTAGGACTGGCCGACTTTGTGTCAGGATAATGTTGCCGGGTGTGACGTCACGTTGAATCAGCATGATGCTTCGGTGCTATACATTACAATAAACTGCCACACTGCACACATTGTAGCGATATGACTGAACCATTGTTAAAACTATGTTAAAAATCAAAATTAAAGACACAGATTGTTAAATGCTCTAACTGATGAGAATGTCAATGACAAACATATTTAATATTTACGGTCACCGGTCCAGTTATATATTAATGTTATGTACTACAAAACCAATGAGAGTTATTGATGTCCCTGTGGAACAAATATAATTAAAATACCTATATTATTAAAATGCTATATAGTCACATTAATGTGGCCGTGCCTTGAGGCCAGGTAAACAAAGCTTGCAAGTAAATGCAGATCAACAATAACAGTAAAGAGAGGTCGAATTTCTAGTGGATGTCCGAAACAAATCATTATTACCTAACGCTCATCTCAAATATGCTTATAAAGCTTTATAATCAACTTCAGGAGCTCAACTTTATCTTTCTATTATATTAAAGATTAAATAAACGCAGGTGGTATATTTCCACTTCTTGCAGCTATACCTGCAATAATTTCTGCTTTGGGGTTTGATGGTTCAATGATGGCTGTAAAAGTAATGGGCACGGTAATAAAAAGAGGAAAATTAGTATAGATTACCAGGAACACCATACTCGGAGAAGGTCTGAGACCGAGGCACTTGCTAGATGATTAACGTCTTCTACGAATCTGTAACTAGATATTACACATTTCAAAAGAGTATTCATGCGTGACCAATTATATAACCAGGACAATAAACATGGACCCGATATTATTATTCTCGATACAATGAATGGTCCATGTTCTCATTGGCTTAAATACACAATTGATCCTCGCGAGTTTGTCAATTTCGATTCTTTCCCACTTCCTCCACCGAAACAACATATTTTATATAAACAAATCCATTCCGTGTTGGATTTTAACATTACGAACACAACAATTAACCGATCCGACAAATTGCGGTCGTGAAGCAATTCGCGTATTAGATGCGATTTCAAAATCTTCTCTTTCTCCACACAATACTCTACTCGTGCAAAATCAACAGTATCCAGCACATCCTTCTAATTATAAAAATAGGCTACTTATTTGTGCCTACACATGTATGTGCCGTTATTTCTTTCCCACGATATCAAAGATTTACTTTTCGACCGTCTATTGATATGTTAAGCTACATCTGTTAAGTAAACGAACATCCTAATATTCCGTTTAAACGGGAATTGCTGTAAAATATTACCTTTCTCTGCTAAACAATTTTGAATATTTAACCACAAAGTACACTAGAATTTTCATTAAATTGTTCAACATCCTTTCAGATGATGTTCCACCGAACATAGAATTGTTCACTTATTAGTTTCAGTGTCTCTTGAACACATTATGCTTCCATATCGCACGAGTTACATCCGGTCAGTGAAGTCTTGTGTTAGTAGAGAAACAGTAGAAAGTACAAGCTGTGACGTTTGACCAATAATGTATTGTGACACCTAGTTCCATTTAGAAGTCAGTTATTATGTATCAGGCGGTTGATTTCATCTATTTATCAACGCTTGTGTTGGCAGATTGAACAAGCTGTGTAGACGTCCTTATGCCTCATATGCCTCAAACCTTTAATGACACCGGAATTCTCACAGGAGTGATCAAGTGAGGATGCAGGTGATTCAACACAACGTCCTCGTATTTAAATTTAACTCACATGCAATGTATGACAGTATCTCTCCTTTATTATTATGGACACCTTTTGGGTCAAACACGTAACACGAACATAAAGGTGACGCAACTTTCTATAATACATGGATCATGGACACACTAAACGAGAAAACATCATCAAATTGACCAGGGAATATACCAACTCCTGCTGGTAAAGAAAATGTGCATATTATACGTCCAGATCGTTGGATGAGTCACTTCCTGTCAGATCGAGGTCGTGACGAGAAATAGTTATTCGAAGTATGAGTCTGCTATATCATCTTCCGGAGTGTCTAAATTCATGCAAAGAGACATGAAGCTTGTTATCGAGATTGCTCTTAAATCGCAGGTAGTCCGCAACCTCACAGGGCGTGAATAACAGACTACTGAAAATGAGAATGCAAGTTTACATAGAAAGACATGCAACTATCATCATCGGTGTGTTCCCACCACGTCCAACCAATGTGAGATCAAGGACAACTCTTCTGATGAACGGAAAGCAGACAAGATAATTATCAGGATAACGCATTGGATGGTTATTCCTACTAAAGAAATGATCTAACACTACATCCTTGTTACTAAAATAAACATTCACATGCCGAACCGAAACCAGACTGCTTGTAAGAAAAAACATTCCAGGTACTGTCATCTCATTGACCACATCGTCATTGACAAGGCAGTCATAAATAAAGAAGAGGTCAAAGATGTTTAATATGTGTATCAGTACTAAGATCATACATAAAAATCATGTATATACATTCTCTCGTGTGTGTATTTTTTTAAAGCTAAAATTAAAATATTGGGATTTGATAGATGACATGAGAATGTAATACAGAAGGAGAGAGATAGGGAAAGAAGAATGATATAAAAATCACTGAAGAAAACATAAAAGAAAATGTGTTTATACATTTAAACAGACAAATAAAAGTCTACATGGAGTAAGCAACTGCTGCTTTATGACTTTGAGTCATTTAGCAATAGTCATGCTCTTTAATACTACACGACGAGGAGTTTACGAACCGTCGAGGACAAAGTATAGCAGATCGCGAGATACCATATGGGATTTTTCGATTTATAGGTGGAGATGAATTGTTTGCTAAAATTATGCTCAAGCCTTTTATAAAGGATTGTCGGGTTCTTTTCATTTCAAGTCGTTTACAAATTGCAGCAATGTCTTTCGTCAATAAAACTTTCTAAATTACGAACGCATTCAGAATGTTTTGTCAGCAGGAAACCGAACTCTATTTTAGTTGAGGATACTATAAGGGTGTGTATTCATAAAAATCGTCAAATGGGAAATTCTGAATCATTATACATATACATATTGCATTTTATGTTTGCTCAATTCTGATTTTGGTACTATTATAGCATGTGTGTGTGACTCATTGTTATTTGATAAGCTGACGAGGTTCGACAGAGTTAAATATATGAATATATACAATGGAATATTATGGTCATAAGGAGTTAACACAAAAAATACTGTCCTAAATTATCAAGTTACGTTAGTGATAAACTGCGTTTTATTATTATTATTACTATTATTATTATTATTATTATTATTATTATTATTATTATTAATATTATTTCTATCATGCTTACATTATGTGTTATTCCCCGTTCATAAAATGATATCATCAGCAAATTTGTGTGGTTGTTCTTTGACTTTCTTCTGTATCAACTATTCACAAAGTCCCAGAACGCGATCAAAAAAAATGCAAAATGTTACAAATGACCGGCGACATTTTCAAGTAAGTTACCTCTTTCAATTTAAATGAACAAAATAGCATTTTAAAAGATTCCCTTACCTGATAAGATTGTTCTCTATCTCCAGAGACCTAATGGTTCACCTAATAATATGCTTTATCTTCTGGAATACGCTGGAAATTGTGTCTGTGTTGTTTGGTTTAACACATATTTCTTCTGTTCAAAAACGATGCATTTTCACATCGCTTTGGTAGTTTCTGAGATCTCAGCAAGATACCGAAATATGCCGTTTTACGTATGACAAGCATTAATTGTTTATATGACATGGTTCACAAAATATCATATGTAGATTTGTTACAGTAGAATTATAGTTCATGTAATTTACTTCACATTTATATTATGCATACATTGTAACTAAAGGGTCGAGTTTAGCACAGCTCCTATTTGACCGTTGTAGATGTGCAAGATATCAACGAACGATAATGGACTTAAATTGTATCATACCGTTACTAGCTTTCATATTCAGGAAGTGCACACAGCTACCAAGACATAGTTGTTTGGGAGTGGCTCTAACAATAGTTGTTGTGAAGTAACTTTTGAGTAACCCTGGCAGCTTTTTGTCGAATCGCATTAGCTGGCTTTAAACTAGTCGCATGTAAAATTTCATTATTTAGTACATTAATGAATAAGTCGCATCGCTTTACCTATAACTATGATAGGTATAGGACTGACAGGGGAAATAACCATTTCTGGCTTCCCATTTTCTGATGCCGCTTTGGTTCCAGAACAGTGGTCTGCTGTTACGGCATATTTTGAGATAAATTTGGATCGTTTGAATGTACAATCATTGGAACCCAACAGAATACGTATCCGGATACTTGTTTATGGTATTAAGCGGCCCATGGAAGAAAAAAATATGTATTTTTGCGAAGCGTTGAAAATTTTAAAAGTTTTATTTTCATACATTAAGAGGAGGTAATACTAATACACACGGTAGGTCTTAAGCTTCCAACAATTTGGAATATATCCATGTATATTTCATAATTCTGAGTAACCTCTATTTACCGTACGATGTCTCAATTCATAAGTCATATCTGGTCGTTTCAGCCATATCTGCAATGACTGGTGCGTAGGCTAAATCACCCCTCAAATATTTAGCGCATTGACCCCATTGCCGGTCAACGGCGTTAGTGTACAAAACTCGATTTAATAACTTCTAGAAGTCATTTCATAAATATATCTATATTGATTTTTCTTCAGATAACCAAAAATAGTGTTTATATCTTCTCTTCAAATTATGTATCAAACCTGTTAAAATGAACAGTGTAATGGCAAGATTATATCTGTATGAATTTAGCCCTAGAAAGCTATATTCAAACTAATGACAAAGAATGATATAAACAATGATATGGGGTTGTTTCAAAAATTTCCAATTTTTTAGTATTTATTAAGCATTGCAATATTTTTTCCTTCTGTTGAAATAATTTATACAAACATGAAAAAGTTGCCACGAATATCCAACAGTTGGGTTAGATTTCATGAAAATAAATATGGGTTCGGGAAAAAGGTACACACATTCCTCAGCAGGCTGACGACACATGTGATTTGGTATAGCTTTCATTGTTTGTCCTAATTAAAACTGAAGCTATAAACATGTTTTCTGGCACAATCCAGAGTTGTAGACTCTATTCATTTTCATGAAATTAAGTAGGACTATATTTTTCTAAAAACTGACAAAATTGCATTTTGAGAATTGTCCACCCACCCACCCACTCCTTTCATGTCACAAAAGTACCCCACGCTGCATCACAGAAACAGTTGAGACTGAATTTTTATCATTCTTGGATGCATCTCCTTTGAAAAATAGCTTGATTTACTTGCAAAAACTGGTATTTCAATGTTAATGTTATATACTTAACTATAATAGCTTGACAGTGCGTGTAATCGAAGGGTTATCCCATGCATAGTTGATTTGTCTGCGCTCATGGATCTTAACTTATGTGCGTATAATAGTCCAAATAGTCGATCGGCAAATGTATGATTGAAGCGTTCCACAATGTCTTGGTCACGTTGTGTGTTAACATATCAAGCACAAATTCACGTACAGTCTTTTGTCAACGCGCAGAAACATATCCGACAAATATTTTACTTAGATCGATTTATAATAGACATGGCCATGCTGATTGAATGGGCGAAATTTGCAGAATCGTTTGACAACACTGTTCGCCTAATGTTAATCTGCTTGCTACATCGACAATACTTTACGCGTATATCCAATTAAGCACCATCGCCGCTTATCTGTATGTGGAAGAAAGAAGTTATTCGGCTGATTCACGCCGTTAGCTATGTAAACATCAAACCACCTACGTGATATATATTTCTTCGAACCTGAAGGTAAATCTGCCACAGCGTTTGTTTGCCCAGACATGATCCAGCAGCACCATGAGTGACCTTGCCGCTCTTGCAAACATTTCCAGTTCTTTCACCTTTCCAATACTCATTCCACCTGTTGTATATGTCTATAGTGATCGTTTGCTTGTGTACGTGTTTTGTCTTAAATTAATATAGTTTACATTCAAAAGTGGACGTTTCCCACCAGCGAAATCATTTCAGTTTCATATCTCCCTTGATGATTCGTTTCTATCCGACTGTATGATTCACTGCACTTAATTCATGTTTCAGCTACACGTCTGTTTTATAGACAAGGTTATCTAAGACCAATTAGTGGCCATATATTTTGTTCACAAGGGTATTTAGTCCGCGGACTTCCTGGTAAATCTAGATGTCATTGATGTGTCACGGAATTGTATGAATCCTTTTAGGCATTACATACATGTACTCGACTTTCGGTTTCGTGTACAACGATACCCGAGGATGATTAATGTATATTGTGTTGCATTTCAAAATAGTGAGTTCGATACATCCTATGCCGCACGTGTGAAGTGCTTTGGATCGGAATAACCGAATGCTTCCATTGCACAGACGATATTTCTGTATAAATATCAGTCAGAGGTCTACTATAAGAACTGTCGACAGCTTTATAGAGTATCTGAAACGCCCATATGGTTTGGCGTGTCGACGTTGTCTAGAGTGACCAGAGTGAACCGAATGTTCAAAGTTATAGGATTCGATGTAATGCAAGCTGTAAAGCAAACCACATGAATTATCCACAGCAGCTGTGAATCTGAACTATAGGAGATGTGGAACTCACATAAAATGTGCAGATGACGGAATGTATCTCCATAGATATAATCTTGTAGCCGTGTGCTAATTTTGTGGTTCGTAAAACCCATTGTCTCTTTCTGATCAGTAAAGATTAGCTATATATCTGTCCATTTTTGGTTTGCATAATTTAAATATCTGAGTGAATTCATTTTACTACATGAGTAAATTATACATTGTATAGAGAGCTTAGTAAACTATATCCATATTTTTGTGTTAAATGACTGTGAATAATTCACCCCTTGTCCTTACATTTTGTAAAGTAAGTTATTTTAGTTTTCATAATTACATTTGTGCGCTCTTATGTTATTTAATCCAATATTTGCTACATATATGCACGCACGTATTCATACTTACTTGCCTATTCTAATTATTCATTATTAAACATTGTATTTTTTATATCACCAAAATGTTCTATTGTGAGTCCGGAAATTCCACCCAGTTACATAATAGAGCAATAACGTCATCTCTGATCTTTGCTTGTTTATGCATGGAATGTCCACTGAACCTGAACTTATTTTCTCTATTTCGATCACGCGTTCTCCTGATTGTGAATTCGAGTTGTATAGACAGTACGAGATTTGGTGCTACATTGTATACATTATGAAGACATAACTGTGTTATACAACAATTACTTTATACATACATTCTATTATTTAATAGCATCATGAGAAAAGTCATTCGACGTCGTTAACTTTTATGTTCAGACAAAGTACCGATTATTCTAACAGGGTTAATTATTTATAAACTCAGTTCGAACATTGTTTAGTGGTCACGCTTGAATTAGGAAAATCTCTAATGTTTTGAACTTGATTGTACGATGTTTACCATTGATCGTTTCATACGTGATCGCTTTGTTAGCTGACGATCAAACGTCTGATGACATTGTCAAAAGATTTTCAACTAGTCTTGATTGTTCAAGCCAAGACGACACAGAGGTCAAGTTAAGACAAAAATTATATCGATATATGTTTCCATAATCATTGAAGTCGATTGTTATAGGATACGTATGCTTGTGGAAATAATCATGTAATACACGATAATATGATGGCTGAGCACAATATCAATCCGTGTATATCTTTTCATTAAGTCGACATAAAACACACAAACAGTCTATTTGTTTCAACTATACGTATATGTGCCTGAAGTCATTCCTGACAAGCGTAACATGTAAAAAAAACATTCTATATCAACGACACGCATAACCTAGCAAATATTCATGATATTAAGTTAGTATGATTTCACACCTTTGACTTAATAGGTTGATCCAAGAAATCGTATCACTTGTGGTTGGTGTTGTTTTGCAGTCTCAATACTTGACTTGATTTGTGCGTTATTTCGGATGGGGGGAGGGGGTTGCTTGTATGTTGAGAAGGCCCCGTATATGTATTATGCAGTCTATAGAATTACGTTAGTTCAGATTGTATATTGCGCCGTCTTTAGGTTAAGATATAATTCAGTTAGTGGTGTGAATCCTATATAATTAAGTTATTATTGTGAAGTGAATAAAATTAAATTTGCATGTGTATCCTCGGACTTGCTAGAATGTCATTTGGCAATATAGGAGTTCACAGCAATCCTCAGGATAAGTTATTTAAGTTAATGTTGGGTTGTGTCAATATTTCTCTGGACATACTAAAATGTTTAGCAAATCTAGGAGATCACATTGGTGTGTTTGTGTTGTGTAAACATTGTTTCTAATTTTAATATATATATATATATATATATATATATATATATATATATATATATATATATATATATATATATATATATATATATATATATTAATTATATAATGAATTACGAAAATAATAATGTTATTATTTCTTCAATTAAAATTTAAAACATGACTGTATAAAAAATATCTGATCCACTAAATCCTGAAAAGTCTATTTGTGATTTTGAGCCATTGCAGGAACACATACTTCATCAGAATATAGATTCCTAAAATTCTTTCAAAGGGTATGTTCCAATACTTGTCTGCAGTCAACGATGTAGAATTGAATACAGTCGTATCTCTCTCACGCGCGATCATAAAAGGTATATCATATTTTTATGACGAATATGAAACACAAAAGATTAACATTCAAGTTCGACAATTAGAAAAGATTATGTCATCGCGGGACGAGGTTTTGACGAAGTCAAAGGTGATAATGCAAGTGAAAACGAAAACAGCGACGAAGTCCTTGATAAAGTCAAAGGTGATTAATAGCATGTGTATTCCATCACATTATGAAATCCGACTGATTATTATCATTTTATTACCTATTATTCCATCACATTATGAAATCCGACTGATTATCATTTTAGTACCTATTATTCCATCACATTATGAACTCCGACTGAGTATTATCATTTTAGTACCTATTATCTCAGCACATTATGAAATCCGACTGATTATTATCATTTTAGTACCTATTATTCAATCACATTATGAAATCCGACTGATTATTATCATTTAAGTACCTATTATCCCATCACATAATGAAATCCGACTGATTATTATTATTTTAGTAGCTATTATTCCATCACATTATGAAATCCGACTGATTATTATCATTTTAGTACCTATTATTCAATCACATTATGAAATCCGACTGATTATCATTTTAGTACCTATTATCCCATCACATTATGAAATCCGACTGATTATTATCATTTTAGTACGTATCATCCCATCACATTATGAAATCCGACTGATTATTATTATTTTAGTACCTATTATTCCATCACATTATGAAATTCGACTGATTATCATTTTAGTACCTATTATCCCATCACATTCTGAAATCCGACTGATTATTCTCATTTTAGTACGTATCATCCTATCACATTATGAAATCCGACTGATTATTATTATTTTAGTACCTATTATTCCATCACATTATGAAATCCGACTGATTATTATCATTTTAGTACCTATTATTCAACCACATTATGAAATCCGACTGATTATCATTTTAGTACGTATCATCCCATCACATTATGAAATCCAATTGATTATTATCATTGTAGTACCTATTATTCAATAACGTTATGAAATCTGACTGATTATTTTCATTTTAGTACCTATTATTTAATAACATTATGAAATCCGAATGATTATTATCATTTTAGTACCTATTATTCAATCACATTATGAAATTCGACTGATTATCATTTTAGTACCTATTATCCCATCACATTCTGAAATCCGACTGATTATTCTCATTTTAGTACGTATCATCCTATCACATTATGAAATCCGACTGATTATTATTATTTTAGTACCTATTATTCCATCACATTATGAAATCCGACTGACTATTATCATTTTAGTACCTATTATTCAACCACATTATGAAATCCGACTGATTATCATTTTAGTACGTATCATCCCATCACATTATGAAATCCAATTGATTATTATCATTGTAGTACCTATTATTCAATAACGTTATGAAATCTGACTGATTATTTTCATTTTAGTACCTATTATTTAATAACATTATGAAATCCGAATGATTATTATCATTTTAGTACCTATTATTCCATCTCATTATGAAATTCGACTGATTAATATCATTTTAGTACCTATTATTCCATCACATTTTGAAATCCGATTGATTATTATCATTTTAGTACCTATTATTCCATTACATTATGAGATCCGACCGATTATCATCTTAGTACCTTTTATTCAATCACATTATGAAATCCGACTGATTATTATCATTTTAATACCTATTATCCCATCACATTATGACATCCGACTGATTATCATTTTAGAACCTAGTATTCAATCACATTATGAATTCCGACTGATTATTATCATTTTAGTACCTATTATCCCATCACATTATGAACTCCGACTGATTATTATCATTTTAGTACCTATTGTTACGTATATTTGATATAAGTAATTTCTATTTATTTTTGTTGTTTGTTTGTTAGATTTGAATTTGGCATTTTAAGTTTTAAGATTCGTTCATGGGGGGGGGGGGTGACCTGTACTTTACAGAACAAACACCGGGTGTTGACCTCATTTCTGACATGGCTTCAGAGTTGTAAACAAGCTTTTAAAATGATTCGATGGTTCCAAGGACATTATAGAGCTTTATATAAACATATTTCTATTTTTAGTTGGGTCATAAGGTGTGTACGTGAGTTTTTGAACGTAAATTATTTCTAAGAGATTCTAGAAGATCATGTGACACCATTCTTGTTTACGTAAAAACATATATATATATATAAATTATGTTTTAGGAGCCGGCTATTCAGTAGAAATTGGGCTGTTAAAATATTAAGTTGTGTCGTTTTGAGTTACCTTGTATTGGAAATTATGTCAATTCATTTGGATTCAAGAGGATTTATTTTGTTAATTATCTGGAAAAGAATTGTACTCATAGAATTTTATTGAAAAGAACTGACTTTATCAAGTGACATCGTCTTCCATATTGGATACTTCGCTGTAATTCGAGCTTATAATTATTTGGACATTTTATTACCAGGATTTTTCAATTTCTCTAGTGGATAATATTTTGCATTATTTTTGGATTAAATTTGGAATTGATTCTTAAAACCGTAAGTTTTTTTCTGTTTTTCTGGAAAATATTTTTGCTCAATAAATTGTTTATTAAGTTTTTGCAAGATTGTTATTTTCACTCTTTCTATGTTACTGTTTATCCGAGCCTAAGCACGTAACACTATTATTCAATCACATTATGAAAACCGACTGATTATTATCATTTTAGTGCCTATTATCCCATCACATTATGAAATCTTACTGATTCTTATCATTTTAGTACCTATTGTTCAATCACATTATGAAATCTCACTGATTATTTTCATTTTAGTACCTATTGTTCAATCACATTACAAAATCCGACTGATTATTATCATTTCGGTACCTTTTATTCAATCAGATATTTTAATCCGACTGATTATGAAATCCGACTGATTATTATCATTTTAGTACCTATTATCTCATCACATTATGAAATCCGACTGATTATTATTATTTTAGCACCTATTATCCCATCCCATTATGAACTTGGTCTTATAATTATTATTTGTAGTATCATTTTACGTGAAATTTGGACAGGAATTAGTCAAATCAACTATTCCGTTAGAAATATATATTGATTTATTTGTTGTTATATAATTGCTTTTACTGAGATTTTCATTTTTTTGGGAACCAATATATCATATTTTTAGGACCTTAAATTCGTTAGGATCCAAGATCAGCGAACTCAAAATCATTAAATTTAAATTAAAGATGCAAATTTACATTTATAGGTCTTATATAAATCAAGCGTACGGATTGGTCACAAAGTTTGAAATGAATCGGCGATATTAAATGATTGTGACATCCTAGATAAAGTAGATTAATAGGTTCTTGTACAATAAAATATCAATGAGGTACTTGAGCGGTTAATATATATAGAATATATCCTTGCTGAACTTGATTCGCTTTGTTAAGATCAACTTGATAACTGCCATCTATTGCAAGTCATACAAGACAAACTGCGAATGTTGAACAATTCCCGATGAAATATGTTTGCAGCCGCAGTATAAAAAATAATAAATACGCTTAAGTTTTTATAATTGTTAATATATAGTTTTACCAATGGTTATTTTTTAATTTCGTAAATCATGAATAATATTATTTATTAGATCAATAATAACTCAATTTGCATACTCAAGGTCTGACACGATTGGATTTAAATGTTGTGTTGTTTCAATGATTTTCTTTTTCAGACCACTGTTAAAATACTCCAAATTATAAATCTTACATGACTGAATAAATGTTGTGGACATCGGTGTGTGTTCCGTTTTTTATTCATTAGCAATATTTTGCTATCTTCAGCACAAACAATATAATTATTATATTTTTTTATCAATTATAGCAGCAGAGAGGGTGAATCAGACAATCAACTTGACGTCGACGAGGCTTCATTCTCGTAAATATTTTATAGAAAGGTCTATTTGACAAACCAAGGCTTCCTAGAAAATTGTTTAAAAAAAGCGTCGATTCGGTAAATTGAGGCTTCCTCAAAGACGCCATTGTCGTTGTCATTCACCCTCTCTGCTGCTATGGGTTAACAAGTCTTTTACGATCAAAATCGCTATGATTTCACAAACAGACTAATTTGTAGAACCTCACATCGTAAATCAATTAGATTATTAGACCGGTCAGTGAATCTGAAATTAATTCTCGTTAGTGAATCATTATGACATCGCATATAGACTGGATTAGTTGGATACTCAATAATTAGAAATCCTGGAGGAGCTGTTGGTGCAAAAGAGTATAAAATATATCCCTGCTGAGCTTGATTTGATCGCTCGAGATTTATTTGATAGCTTCCTTCGATAACATCACATACTAAATTCAATGCAATCACCGAGGATATGTTCACGTTTTGAGGAGCGATATGCCTACCACCGCCGTCTGGGTCATTATTATATTTAAGGATTATTGTTTTTTGTGATTGTGGCGATTTCTTCCACGCGTCGTGGATTTTTTTGAAACCTTCATCGATGGCGTATCTAAGAGATTTTTTTATCACAGGGACATTATGTCCTGGAATCTTGAAATGAGGAATATATACTATGTCTATATTATACTTCGTTGCAAATTCTGTTCTTGCTTTAGGATTAGCGTCACCTAATACCTCTTGAATAATTAGTAAATCATATGTTTCCATGTCATCGATGATTTTATTACATGTTTCTACAACGCTGATAAATTCATCTCGGGTGAGAGTACCAGACTCGATAGATACTAACAGCAACGCAAAATTATTAGTCATCGCTGTGAATTTTTAACGATTTTATCTTGTCGAGTTTGATAATATCTATTAGCGCGATCGTCTATCGTTTCAGTGAAAAATTTCGACTTATTGTATTCTTCGTAACTTTTTACTGGATCATCAGATTTTATTCTGTCAGTGACATAATCAGATTTTTGTGGTTTGGGTATTTGATAAGCTGTCCGAGGTGGGATTTCAGGCCATAATAGTACGGTTCTTATAGAACTCTGATAAATATCTACGACATACCCGGGTGAATTTATTTCAATGGCAGATGATAACGTCGGCTCGTGGACCGTTAAGGCGATTTTCGATTCTGTTCCGGTAATGGATTTTATTCTACGCGCTAATTTAGCATTGATTTGTTCGATTTGATATGACCCAGATGGCAGCGAAACAACATTCCAGTCTGGAGTTCCATCGGGTTTATTCTTATTCGCAAATACCAAGGAATTATTCGGTTGTTGGCCGCCAAATGCTACCGACCTAATATTAGGCCAACTATGGTATACTCGTAGTTTCGCTAACGCGATCTCCTTCACGGGAATCGGAATAGGGAAATTCACACTGAATTCAGGATTCGTTGAGGTTATTGATATCATGCTGGTTTGTACTGGGTTTGTGTTCTCCGCTATTCGTTGAAGTAATTCCTGCGGTGTTGTCATTGTTATTATACTCATGTTGTATTTCTAATTTTGACATCGCGGAATCATAAATACTTACCATCGCTGAGAACTCACTATCTGATATAAATGTATCATCAAGCGACGACGATATCATCGAGGATAATTGTGAGTACGCGGTTGATACAACATAAAGTTTAATTATGTAGTCTTGCAGTTTGCGTAGGCTGCACGATGATATTTTTTTTTGTTATTATCGAAATTATTCCCGCGATTGTTGTCGCTGCGAATATACAAATTGGAACAGCTATCGGGGCAATCATTGTCACCGAGGAGAGTATAATACCAGCTCCGGTGATTACACCACTCACAAAGTACACGGTAACATCAGCTGCGGTGATTCTTCGTCGGTATTTTTTCATTTTTATTCGGTACTCCTCAGTGAGTGTTTTGAGTTTAGTCTGAAATTATCTGACCTGATCATAGCGATATTGAGATACTGAAGGTATCGTTGATGATGCCATTTTATTTCCCAATCAGTTTACGATTTCAATTTAGTTGTTTACTCAAATCCGCTACGAATTCCACATACCATGATACAGAAACCCTAGCCAAATTCTTATCAGTGGATGCTATCGTTAACTGTATAGTTGTATTCCTGTCGATGACCGTTGATATCGTATTATTGACCCCAGATGAACTCGACGACGATATATTAAATTGAGTTGGCGTCACTAGTGTTAATCGATAAATACCTTTGACGGCGCAGTGATATTTAATATGTTAGTGGATGGTGTCCACGCAAATGATCCGTATTGAATCGTGTATACTACGTTGTTGGTTTTCGCATGAGGGAGTTTTGTTTTTTCAACGATTTCTATCATCCTGGATGCATCCTACTTGATTGCCTCGATGGTGTTTTTCATTTCTTCGATTGATTTTTTAATATCAGGAAGTTTTATGTCGAGTTTATCCAGCATGGTTGTAAAAAGATTTCTCGATGATATTTTTACAAAATGATGTAAACTTTTCAACGTGATCTGCATATTTGCTTTGAAGTGTTGCTAGTTCCAACATAGAATCTGTTATCGTTGTGAGTTTCGGTGTGGTCACCGGTGGATTTCCAAGGAAATCTAATAACGGCTTGTCAATATTGTTAATTCTATCCACAATAGTTGAAATGAGTACACCCGATTTGAGTTTACCCTGATTGGAAAACAACGCGATAGTATCCTCTACTGCATCTCGTTGTTTAACTAAAATATCATCCAGGGAAACATTACTCGTTTTCAATTTACCTTGACGATCTTGAAATACAACTATTTCATTAGGATCAACACTTGCTAAGTTCAACATCTCAGCTATTTCATCTTCGATTATTTTTTTATATCACCGGTTGCAGATGCTTATGATGTTGGTTTCTTCAGCGCTGATAAAGATCTCCCCCAAATATCAATCATGTTATTTTATACAATTTCTCTCTAAAATATTTTCGATTTCCAGCGATTACTAGTGTATTCATTTACGACAACATGTGGTGATTTTCCAGATGTTGAAATAGCGTCAAGGACATTTAATGCTTCGTTGCCACATATTGGGGGGTCATTCATTTGTTGTGTTGGTAGCGTTGAATACCAAGTCTTCATTTTATGAAAAGTGTTTAAGCGGTTTATATAACACATAAATTCCTATCGCACGAGTGCTACTGTGTGCTTTGCTCCATAAATAACTTTTCGAACATTTTTGCAGAATCCAAATATATGATGCAGTGGAATCGCGCATGATAATGATCTACGCGCTCCTTGCAACATTGACATGCGTGTTGCAGCTCCTAGGTTGTAGTCGGGATCCTCTCTTATAATCATATCCTCGACAATATCAGCAGGAGCAGGGTCAGCAGCACGATTCGTTGGTTGTCTGAAAACAAATTGAATTTTTCCAGCCGTATTCCTATTATCCTTTGCAAACATCATAGAAGTGCCTGCAGATCTTGCATAATCGTCGGAATATCTCGCTAACCCGATTAATGCTGTAGCCACATCAACATCGCGATCTATCGACTCAATCTCTTTTCCATCGATGAGATATTTTGCACTCTCGAATAACGCCATGATCCCATTATTGACAAATCCGACTTGAGTGTCATTTGGATATGCTGTATCATCTGTTCGTATAAGTTCTCCTTCTACTTCGATAAACGTTTCACATGGTAGAAAGTATTTACTGGTATCATGAACTTGAAGATCAATTTTTGTTCGACTATCTGGTTGTATCGCGTGATAGTTATAAAATTGATAATCACGTACAGAATCATCCTTGCGCACTGGGGGGTCCATATCAAACGCTGGATCAGGTGGCTATTTGAACATTTTATTATATATGTATTGATCTAAATCGTAAAATCCGTAGGATTTTCATCGTTGACGAGCTCGTCGTGTTTTTTAAGTCTCTTCCCGCTATCATATTTGCGATGTTGCTTTGGTCGTTGGTGTATGACGGAGTCACCAGCGACGCTAGTTTTTGATCTACTCCGTTATTTATTATTCTACTAACACTCGCAGGCATCTCCACTGTAGATGGTAACGGCGATAGTAATTTCATCACTGGTTTCCTTCGTGCTCGAATTAACGACGCTATTTTATCCTTCCCGGCGGAAAGTGCTCTTCCGGCAGCATCGCCAACAGCGCTAATACCCTTATCACGAATAACATCAATGGCTTTCATCGATAATTGTTTTACTAGCGGCGCTACTTTTGGAACCATTTTTGTAAATAACCCTGCAATAGTATCACCGAGACCATCACCATAGTACGGGTTATAAACTGGAAACCGTGAATTAACTACATAGATGCTGGTTGGTTTGTCATGGTTGTAGTGTATGATCATCTTATTTAAATGATATTTATCTAATGCGATGACTTCGTCATCAGATTAGTCACTGTGATAATCCGTAGGATTTTCAACTAACTCATCAATGAAATCTCAATATAGACCAATATCCATAACACCGCCTTGAAATAACCGCATGCAGATATCAGCTGCTTCATTAATTATTTCCGGTGAGTTATTTCCAGCTCGTTTCCCTCTGATGAGTACCTTCTAATCGTGATATATCGCTGAGAATATTACCAGGACATTGAATTAGACCACTACCTGATATCCCTCTTGGGTTACTGGAAGATTCATGTCCTGATTGTTCTTTTTCGCCAGTGATACCAGTTGCACCATATGTTATATCAAGAAGTTATGATTGTTGTGGTAAATGAAGAAATTCAGGATCTTCTTCTGTTTTTGTTTCAACTTTTACTATTGCTTTGATATAAGCCTGATATGTATCATCTTTATTCATCTCTCTTATTTGTTCTTTTTTTGCAAACACACGGAATAATCCATCTTTCCGTGTTTTCTTGTCTACGGTTTTATAATGATCGCCGAGATATTGTTCTCTGTAATTAAAACTATTAACGACGAATTTAGCTATTTCTTCCATACTGGAAAATGTTTTATTTTTTAATTCATTGAGTTTTACCGGAATAAATTTATCTTTGAATGAAACTCTTCCTTTTTTACCCTTTTCTTTTGTTGAGGTTCAGGTGGTGCTTGAGGTTCAGGTGGTACGATAAGTGGTGGTCTACTAGCAAGTTCTTCTTCAAGTTCTCGTTCCCTTTATTCTCGTTCTTTTTGTTCTTGTTGTCTTGCAGTAGTTATTATATCACCAGGAAGTGTTCTTAAAGATTTTTTTGTTTGTTTGGATCTTCTTGCTATTTTTTCAGTTTCGACTGCTATTTTTTCAAGTTCACCAATAAGAGATTTTTCTTTTCTTTTTTCCCCCGTCTCGGGGATATCCCCCCATATAGCACGCTCAGTAGCTGATATTACCCCCTTCGTTGCTGTGGTTATTGGTTTAAACAACTCTTCAGATCCCGCAGCAAAATCCGTTTGAAAACTCTGTCTAGCTTGCAGTTTATTCCTGACAGAGTCGCGGATTGGTATAAATCTCTTAATTGCATCTAATCTTTCACGAGTCAATATAGTTGTTTTTGACTCATTAACCATTATTAAAAATAGTAGATTTTCAATTGTTTACAATTTTCCAATTTGAACCAAAAAAAAATTACTACACGCCAGTATTGACTAAAACCGATCATCTGAAAGGGGGTTTTCGTTTTGTTCAATTAACAATCTTATATTTCTGATTTTTGAATTAATCGTCCTTTTTATTTCATATTCCTTCTCTAATTCCTTTCTTATTTTTTCCACGATAGTAAATAACGGGACAAACTTACTGACGTCGTCACAATATAGAAGGGATTTGCGAATTGAATTCTGAATTCGTTTTACGAGGTAATATTTTTTGGGTAGTACATATTTGTTATTCAAAGCGCCGTGTTCAATCTCCTGGAAGTCGGACATAATTTGATCGCAGTTTAAACTATCTGATATGTAAATCCCTGGAGATTTCAAAATTAAAATTTCGGTTATAACCTCATTGATATTTTGAGAATTCATATTATTGATAATTATATACTTCTAATATGAAATATATATTTTTCTAAAATGAACACAGAGATGAGTGTCTATACATAAACGAATTGAATTTTTTGTCCGGTCTTTTTTGAAATCGCAGATCGATAAATTCCCTCTGCAACGCATTGAACAGAAGGTGGACAAATATCGAAATACCTACCGACCTTAGCTATCGATTGAAATACTATTTCCTCGTTATTTGTTGTATTAAAAGATCTTAAGGGTCTCGCTTTTTTCGAGTATTGTCCAGTATTTCCTCGTTTTAAATTTTCGCTTTGTGTAATAGCCTGCATATTTGATAAAGAATTGTTCTTAGGATTGGAATCAATGTGATCGATAACAAAACCATCCTTGTTCAATCCATGGAAACATTCATATATTATTCTATGGTTAAGATGCATTTTCCCTCCAGCATTAAGCTTCAAATACCCTTGATTATTCACAACACCAACTGGTTTCTTCAGTTTACGATGTCTGACAATACCATCACTGGATGCCTCAGTTGCTGATCACGGGATGTGGTCGGAATTCTTGGTTCATTTATATGCATACTAATATTTGTCTAATTCATTGTTTGGTCTAATGATTACATTTGGAAATCTTCCGATGTAGTCTTGAGGAGTTCTTATGATTTTGTCCTTGACTCTGTAAAGGACGCTGTCAGAGGTAGAGTTATTAATGGAGTTCTTAGTTCTCTTATCATAGTAACGTTTCAACTCTCTATATCGCTTACCACTGCAACTGAGACACAACTGTGATTTACTACGCACCCCTACACCACATCTTATGCAAGGAATCGGACCAAGGCTTCCTCGACAAATGCTTTGCATATGATACCCACAGAACTCCTTTCTGCATGATTTGCTAGACGGTGTGACTAATCCAATCATAAGCCATTTACAATGATTCATTATATACAAATTCTCTATTTAAATACTTGTTTTAATTATAGCATGAAGGAATTCGAGAGATTATAGAAAATTACGCCTAGGAAAAATGCTAAATTCAATCTCGATAGAGTCTCTGATAAACCAAAAAATCTAATAGGTGATAGAACCATGATAGGTAAAATCCGTGATTGTTTTAATGAATTCAAGCGTGATGGAGCATCTCACTGTTGGTCAACATTTCGAATTGATGGTAGTGTTGATGCTGCCATGAACGATAAAAACCCAGCAGCGATAATCTCAAATCTTACGCGCAAAAGGTATTTTTTTTTAGAATAAAATTCATTTTACGTTCAGACACTGGAGATTGGATTATTCGGGATAAATTTGAACCCATCTTGAAAGATAAAAAAACTGTCACTGTGAGTCGAGATTCCAAACCAGGAATTCTGACTGGAATTCACAAACCGTATTACGAAAGATCTTATCCTGTAACAGCAGTTGTTTATGGAATATATCCGTTAAATGATAAACCGAGTATTGAAAAACTAAAAGCCATGAAACTGTCGTCGCTGAATTGTGTAGCAGAACGAATAATAGAACACTTCACAAATGGAAACAGACTCACTGATCTAAGACGTAAAAAAATAACAGAGTGGGGATTAACAGTGAAGGAGCGTGGGGCAACAATCCAGGATATAACCAAATTGGAAACATCATTAAGATTCCCAATAACTGTAGCGACGATAACCGGCGAGATATTATACGAACCGAAATATAAATGACAAGGAGCTCCAATCAAAATTATTGATCATAATGAACACACATGGACACCTGCGGTAACAATATTTCCACGGGATAGAACCGTAAAATATCTACCCCCGGAATTTTCCGGAGAAGAGAAACTATTCGATTTTATTCACCAGCTGAGTAAAAACGATCCTGTGTCAGTGTGGTTACTTCACAGTTTTGAAGACGAAGAAGGTAGATTCGATCAATTTGTAAGACCCAATGGAGAATTATACCGCACTGAAGTTCTGATTGAGTTATTTCGTGGGAAATCAAACATGATTGTGCTAACACCGACACACAGACTTGCAAGAGAGATGAAACAACGAGGAGTAAATGCCTGTACTTATCACAGTTTCTTTCGATGGAAAGGCGATAAATGGACTCCTGAACGAATGGGTGAGAAATTTATTCCTGAAGTCGTTATTTGGGATGAGATATGCACAGTGTCATTAGATGTATTACAAACTTTTCTCGATTGGTTATTGTTTGCGAATACAAAATTACTAATGTGCGGAGATCATGGCCAGCCACCACCATTTGTCGGTTTATCGCCACATGATTGGTTGAAGAATTTTGTAGACTATTATGAAAAATTAACACCGATCATAGAGCACTTGATGAACAATTACGCGAGTTCAAAAAACTAATCAGATTACAGCCTGATAGAATTCAGTGTGAGATAGCGCGTAAAATAATTTCAGAAACACCATTAAAAGATTTCTGGGAAACGTGGAGACCAAACGATTTGATAGTAGCAAGTAGAAAGATAGTCAGAGTCACACTTCAGATGTTGTTATTTGAAACACACAAAGAAACATTTTCAACGCTTCCAGTACCGTTGTGTTATAGGCCTTCGGATACACGAAAACAGAATATTGATGTTGATATTCCAGGACAACATGAAAAGCAGAATTTAGTGTTAAATGATATTGTGCTGGTTGATATCAGCGTCGTCGAAGACGCATTGCGTGCTGATAAATCCTCGTGGACGCTAGGTTACGCAGCGACGATACATTCTTCACAGAGATTGACTATATCAGATACAATTGTTTGGATGGTGGATAATCACATCGAGTGGTCAAATTTAGTTTATCTCGCAGTGTCCAGAGTACGAAGAATAAATCAACTTCGAAGAGTTGTTTTAGATGATAATGACACTACAATAAGTGATATTGTCAGCGTTGACAACGTCAAGGACATAATCAGAAAAAAACTCGCTGGTTATAAACAGCAGGATAAAAAAATAACAGAGAATTTGATATTGATGCTGAATTAATAATTACGCTGAAGCAGCAACAGAATAATCACTTCGTGGGTTGCAATTGTATAATGAGATGGTGTTGGTCGGATAAGGATTCTCGACAATTTCTTGTAGACAGAAAAGATAGCAGCGTAGGTCATACTAGAGATAATGTGATGCTGACTTGTCTTGAATGCAACAGACGCAGAGGATCAGTAGCTCTTTTTTTACCACCTTCGAGTTCTCCTGGTTCATATAAATACCTAACAGTGACATTACCCAGTATTGGTTTTTTTGAAAAATCTTTTTGCGGTTTTACTGGTATAGACTTGTTTTTAATCGCGTTGTTAGGTTTCATATTAATCGTTCTAGTAATCTCATTATTCAGCGCGGGAATCACAACTGGTAATCTCTTAACCCATTCACGAGATCGTTTATCCTGGATGAATTCTTTCGCGTATTGATATCCGAATAACCGCTCAGCAAGTGTCCGATTAAATCGTTCAACAATTGCCTGATCGCGATGTAGTGCAGTATGCCCTCGTCTGATATGACATTATGATGCTTTATTGTTGATAAAAGCGCACCCTGAAATTCCTTCCCAGGATCAACTTGTAATAGATTTGGCGAACGCAGAGGACCCTTCGATAAATCCTTTCAAATGCAAAAGCCACCTCAGTTGATGATTTTGTCTTTAGCGGTTCTACTTGATTGTATCGACTCGCAACATCAACTACGGTTAGCGCGTACTTGTAACCACCATCATGTGGCAGAAATAATACATCAGCTTGATGAACTTCATTATAAACGGTCACATCAAAATGCGAGTCGTTAATTTGTTTAGGTGGCGGTAGATAAATTTGCCATATCGCCTGTTTGGATAACCAATTAGCCGTTGTAGTTTATTTCACTTTCGCGGCGCTAGCGAGTTTACCAATTGCTGCTTTACCCCGCCAGTATCCTTTTGGAGAATAATAAATAGATTCCATGTTGTTATTAATTACCGGCACCTAACATCAATTTACCTTTCATTGCCGATTTTACTAACCATGAAGCCAAGTTTTCTTTGAAGGATTTATGAGTGATAGAATTCAACGCGTGAATTAATTTCACATCTGCGAGATGTCTGTGTTGCAGATTACTTCTTTTATAAGCAACATCATGAACGTGGCACGCTTTATCAATGGCGTTTATTGGTTCTTCACCACGTCGAGGTTGGTTTTGATCATCGAGTCTAATATCGAGTCTGGTTCCGGTTCCACAATAACTATACCCTGGAAGATGTTTTTCTCATGGATACTTTGTCCATGGTGTTCCCGGGAGTTTAGTTAGCTTGGCCGCGATATCACCTCCTCGTTTTTTTTTTTAAATCTTTAGCAATAAATCTAAATTTCTTTGTACTACATTGTACACACTTACCAGAACGTGCTGATCGGTTATTTTTAGTTGTAATCGTCGTCAAGTTATCTGTGCCAGTACGCGCCTTACACTTCACATAATATAGATCCATAATGTATATATAATAACATGAATGTAATTCATTTTATTCAGATACCCGACGACGGGAACCTATTAAACACCATGCAATGTTGCCGAATTCAATTAGAATGATTATAATCGGACCATCTGGAAGTGGCAAGATACAAGTGTTACTTAATTTGATAACGAGATGGATGAAACGGAAGAAGTTGTATTTAGGAGCAGCGAGTGTAGACGATCAGAGATGTTACGAAGTGCTAAAGGATTACAACGAAAGAGCAATAGAGACGGCCAGCAAGCTTATAACCGAGATGAGAGAGCACAGACCGATGGATGTATTAACAACGACGATGCCTACGAAAGAGCTGTAGAGATTGTCAACGAGGGCGGTGTTATTAGATTTATAACCGATATCGAGGACGCACCAAGTATTGATGATATCGCTGGAAGTATTTAGTCGTATACGATGATGTGATGTTAAACAATCAGAAGAACCCTGCCAGGATATTTTCCAGAGGCAGGCATAAAAATACTGATGTGATATATGTCACTCAACGATACACTGAAATGCCAAAAGTGATCAGAGATAACTGCAATTTATTATGTATATTCAAAGGAGTTGACACACATACTCTTAGAAATATTTGGCAAACTTGGTGCGGCGGTGATATGGATCATAATCGATTTAGAAATTTCTTTAGTCGCGCTCAGTCAATCCCACACGGATTTGTGACGATAAATTTAGCAGATCCTCGAACGCGATATCGTGTCGGACTTGATAAAATATTCGGTTAACCCATAGCAGCAGAGAGGGTGAATGACAACGACAATGGCGTCTTTGAGGAAGCCTCAATTTACCGAATCGACGCTTTTTTTAAACAATTTTCTAGGAAGCCTTGGTTTGTCAAATAGACCTTTCTATAAAATATTTAGGAGCAGGAAGTCTCGTCGACGCCAAGTCGATTGTCTGATTCACCCTCTCTGCTGCTATTATTGTTATTGGTATGGTAGGAAATCTATCAGTAATTGATTTAAATAATGACTAAAGGGATATAATAATTAAAGTAATATCTATCTTTAATTATTTTCCTGTAATAGATTTAATTCTGCGCTGAAATTCATGTTTGATCTATTCAGTCTGATAATTGCCCGTCGAAATAGAAACAACTAACCAATCTGGAGTTCCATCTGGTTTGATGTTATTTGCAAAAACAATTAAATTATTATCCTGTAACCCACCGAATTTTTTTGATCAAATATTAGGCCAACTATAATATACTCGTAAATGTAAAAGCGCGATTTATTTTAAATTCAGTTGGAAAATTGACCTTAACTTCAGAACTGGTCAAACTTGCTGATATAATCGTTGTTTTATGGAGTTGTATTAGTGATGATCTGTTCAGAGTAGTTCTTACGATGGCAAAATTATTTTTATTAATATTTTCCTACTCAGATATGAAATTATTGATATCATGAGTGATTTAATTACACTTTGTAGCGATTGCACGTTTTCCCCTGAGGCATCAATAATTTTCATTCTTTCACCATAACCTTCAAGTAACATTGTTTTTCTGCTGAGTATAACAACAATTGTTATGGAATTAGCAATAGCTCCATCGTCTCTAGTTACTTTAGCACGAAGGTGTATATTAGCGATAGATTGTCTAATTAAATCAACATGTTCCAGCGAAAGATAATAGATCGGATATATAATTCAAAAATCTATTTGTGATATTTGTAAACCAGTTTCTATATTTTGATCACATCCGATATATTTCATAAAATGATGATAAACACGTGCTAAATAATATTGAAAAAAATTCAGTAATGTATCTTCAGACGGCTCTTTATATAAATTTATTCTAAAGAAAATTTTGGTAACTCAGAGTTTTTAAAATACCATTATACTTTCATCTCGATTGCGTGTTCGTTCAGTATCTTGAAGAGCATTTAAAATATACCATGGTGAAGAAACGCCATGTTGGGATGCTATATGCCAGATAAATAAACCAGTACTTGCGGTCTGACCAATATCTGTTGTTAATTCTGATAGTACCACCTTGATTCATAAAAGAGCGTAATCGCTGTTCTTCAGTAATTGTTTGAGTCATTACTGGCATCCACAATGTCAGTTTTGATTGTATTACTTTTCCATCAGCAGCTGCAGCATCCCATCAGATTGCATCAGTGTCATCACCTTTTCTTATAAGTACGTCTGTTTTTTTAGCACTGAAATTGAAATTTATAACATTTCTGCAAAATTCCAAAAATATTAGACATTGTAAATGCGCATGAAAATCGTTTATTAGTACCCTTTCGCATAAAAGCTACGTTTTGAAAATCCCAAGTCGTAAGTTTAAGTAGAACTAATCATTACCGCTTGAACATCAGTATTAGCAGCGTTGGAAAAGTCTCTTGATCGTCCTGTATTAAACTGGATATGCTCTGGAAAGTCATTAACGTCTTTAGCGAACATCAATGACGGAACAGTTGATTTTGTTTAATCGTCGGAATATCTTGCTAGGACAATTTTAATTGTAGCAACATCAACATCTTTTGAACTGATTCAATATTTCTTTAATCAATCATGTATGTATCGTTGTCAAACAACGCCATATACCATTGTTAACAAGCAAATTGCGTTGCATGTTCGGCTTCTACCTCCATAAACGCTTCAGAAGGTAACATTTATCTACTCGTTTCTTGTAGTTCGATTATTCCATGCTAACTAGATTGACGTGCGTCATAAAAATACTCTTGATAATCGCGTACAGAGTTATCTTGGACAATTAGTATGTTTATATGAAATGCTGTGTTAAATATACGTTTTAAAATGATTATTATAATTATTATTGCCTAACACGAAGATCGCTTCACAATATTAAAGTTGTAGATGAATTTCTTTGTGCGTCTACTGACAACTCTGCTAAGGTTTGATTTGTAGCTTGATTCATTATTTTACTGACATTTGCAGGCAACACTTCAGTGCTGGCCACATTCACTCGTGGTTGTGATTTTCGTCCTATTGATCCTGCTAGTCTTTCTTTGATTGCTGAACCATGCTCTACCAGCAACATCTCCAATTCACAAATTGCGCAATGAATTGTTTCACGTACAAGACCAATATATTTAATTCCCAATTGGTTTGCAATATGTACTGCTTTTAGAGCTATCCTAGCACACAATCACTGAAAAACATCACGGAGTCCGTCTCCATAAATCGCTTTGTTAATGGGCAATCGTGAATTTACTACAATGTCTGTGTCCCGTCCGCGTTGAACATTATGTATAATCATCTTATCTGATATTTAATTTATCTAACCATGGTGATCTTAATCGGTATAATAATCACCAGTAATTTCATCGATAAGAAATCGATAAACATTAATCTCCATTATGGTGCCGGAAAATAAATTTTGGCAAATATCAGATACGTCATTAATTACTTCTGGCGAATTATTTCCAGCACGTTATCCTCCAATCAGTCTACGTCAGAAGGAACGTTGTTAGGACCAGCGCCAAGACTACTTCCTGTAGTCAGGGAAGAAAATCATTTCCGGTAATGCCGGTATCAGGTGCATCGTAACAATTCTTCTTTATGTGAACTTGCTAATCCAATAGTAGCTCTTCTAACTTGAACTTTTCGTCGAAATTCATTTATACCTCGGTCATTCTTATTCATAGAAACGTTATCTTTTAAAACGAAATATACTTCTCTAGCCCAAATTTAAGGTTTTCGATTTTTTTGGGCACAATAAGGTTTACATACTTTTTCCTTTGAGTATATTCATATGCGGCAATGTATTGCTTTCTTTAGATCGTCTAATCTCCCTAATACTTTCAGCAAAAAATATTTTCAAAATTTCGACGATTATTTTGTTGGCGATTGTACTTGATGAGATCGTAGGGGGTTTGTTTTGGTTCCATTAGTTGCTGTGGTGGAGGAAGTCTATAAGAATGTTATTGTTGAGGATGTCTTCAATTTATCATAAAACATGTTTATTAGTAGTAATAGGGGACACTATAGCGTCAAGGGAAAATCCAGTCAAAAACAGCTTGGGACACTATGGCGTCAAGATTTATAGCGTCAAGGGAAAATCCAGTCAAAAACAGCTTGGGACACTATAGCGTCAAAACAGCTTGGGGCACTATAGCGTCAAGGGAAATGGAACAGGGTGGGTCTGTATAGCGTCAAGGGAAATTTAACATAGTGGGACTATATAGCGTCAAGGGAAATATAACAAAGGAAATATAACAAGGGAAAAAAGGGTGGCAAAGAAAGCTACTATCTTTTCGAGACCTATGAGTGGCCCTGAAAAGGGCCTTTGGATACTTCTTCTTTTATTTTCTGCTGTTGTTCCACCACCTTTTGATTTTACTAATGATTCCCTTCTTCTTCTTTTCGTCGGGAATCCAGTCAGGATGCCCCATAGCTCTAAACTTCTCTTGTATCTTTATCCAATTGTTATTTAATCTTTCAAAGTCCTCTTTCTTTTTTTGGTTTTCATTGTCCTTTCTTTCCTTTCTCTCCTTACTCCAGTTATCTTTTATCTTCTTCACTTCTTCTAATAGTTCCTTTCTCATCAGTTCTTCAGCTTTCTTGAGCGGGTCTAAACCCTTTTGGACATGGGGGTACTCTGTCAAGATATTATCCAAAAAGCACTTGACGTCTTCGACAATATCTATCACTTGCTTCAATGTCCCCACTCTAACATAGGGTGGATTAATGCAGCCTCGTAACTTTTTGGCTTCTTCTTCTAGCATCCCTCCTAAGAGCTCCCTGGCTATTTTCAGTCTTTTTGCAAAGTCCAAACTCTTCGTAATCTTCCATTTATGATGTAGTTTTTCCACTTCATATTCCCCGTCTAATATCCAGAAATAGCTGTGTCTTAAATTGTTGAATAAACTTGATGCTTTCGCCATCTTCTATGGTTATTCCGTGGAATGGTTATAATGTCAGTCACTTTGAGTATATATATCTTAAGCACGGACGTGAAAGTAAACACCCCCTACATTCACTTTTCATATTATATACTATCCACAAACCCTATCATTTACTATCCCAAATCACACCCTATACTAACCACACACACGGGGAAGCAGCCAAAACACACCATATCATTTACTATCCCAAATCACACTATATACTATCCACACACACACACGGGGAATCAGCCAAAACAAACCATACTATATACTATCCCAAATCACACTATATACTAACCACACACACGGGGAAGCAGCCAAAACAAACCCTATTATTTACTATCCAAAATCACACCCTATACTAACCACACACACACGGGAAAGCAGCCAAAACAAACCCTATTATATACTATCCAAAATCACACCATATACCATCTAAATAGAGTCAGTGTTTATAATCACACTACTCCTCTCTCACACCCATTGGCAATTGACATAGTATTTCTTTTCTTGTTATTTGGGTAGCCCTGAGAAGGGCTGTTTTTTAAACTTCAAAATACACCTGGCTAATGTTGGCATCTCCCAGGTCTAGCCCCACACACACATCTTCTACTCCAATCATTCTCCCAATTCACTCTTGTGATTGGGAGCGCAGAGGGAGAATGATTGGCTTCACTATCCCAGTCTTCACTTTGTGGGATAGTGAAAGTCTCTTCATTTCTGCCTCTATTCTGCAACCGTGGATGAGGCTGTGGTTGTTGCGGCTGAGGCAGTGGGGGCTGCGCCTGTAATGGACGAACTGGTTCTGGTGAAGGTGTCCTCACCATAGGCTTGACTTCACTAGTTTGCCTCATCATGCGGTGAGGCAAAATTGACATTTTCATTTCCTTCTCCTCTTCTTTCTTTTTCCTCTCCTCCTCTTCTTTAATTCTGGTCTCTTCTTCTTCGGCCTCCATTGCCAGCTCGTCCAGGAGACGTCTAGCATTCTCCAAATGCATTTGAAGTTCTCTTAATTTCTGTACTCTATTCATCTTTGGTGTTGATGCGCCAACGATGGGTAGCCAGACTGACGAGTGATTCTTTATATATATAGTTCAAGCGCGGACGTGATGGAAAACACCCCCTAGATCCAAAAATCTTACAGTATCCCTATCATTACCAAAAACACGCGGACGTGATGGAAAACACCCCACACTTTTATACTTGACTCATATTAATTATAAATTGAACAAGTTATTTTGAAAAAAAATACGCTGTGCTTATAGACGCACTTCAAAACAAAAGTAAAATGAGATAGTGATTATAGACTCACTTCTAATTTTTTTCTAACTTCCTCACATACCATGAGCAAATTGAATGATTAATTCTTTTCGAGAATATTGGGTAGCCCTGAAAAGGGCTGTTTTTTGTGTGTGTACGAGGAAGGATGACAATCTTTTATCGTCTAAGATTGCGTCCTCGTTTGGCTACACGATAGGGTCTGCTTCTTCGGAAAGAGAAAGAGAACTCTTTCGTATCCACACGACAGTCGACAAAACTTCTGTCTGGTTCCTGTTGCTGTTGTTGCTGTTGCTGCTGCTGCTGTTCTCTCTGCTCTCTCTCTGCTGCTTTTGAAGTCGATACTTCTCAGTCCATTCATCTTTCTCTTTTTGAATTTCCTCTCTGAAGAGTTCTTCTATGAGGTCTTCCGTTTCTTGTAGCATTCTCACATTCTCTATCTCTTCAGGCTTTGGCATCAGATTGTGTCTGATACGATGCAGAGTGACATAAGCTTCGTTCAGCTTAGCTAGTCTTGAGCACATCTTCGTAGGAGGATGAGTCAAACAATGGATGGCCAGACTAAAGACTACCCCTGCTTTATATGGTTCAAGCGCGGACGTGATGGAAAACACCCCTCGACGGTTTAGGGTTTTGAAACGTTTAGATAGTTTGATGTGAGGGATAGAAAGAAAAGTCAAAGAGCATTTATATGAATACAAATGTAAAACAAACGACAGACGCATTGGTTTTCAAAACACAACATTTTTATTCAAATAACAAACATTATTTCAAAGAACAAACATAATTTCAAAGAACAAACATTTTTTCAAAGAACAAACATTTTTTTCTTCCAAAACACTAATACATTATCTTTGACATGGTTGACAACGTTGTGAATTAAATTGAGATTTCCACTGTTGGAAATCATTGGGCGATTGATGTACACTACGTTTCCTAGCTAAAGACAACAGATAGCCATAATGGTCACAAAACCATCGATCTACTTTGTCATCGTTTCGAGACGAATGACGATCAAAATAAGTCACTAAATGTTCTAAAGAATATCCAAGACTGCGATGATGCAGATAATAGATACAATATTGTCCACACACCATAGAATCTGTGCCTTGTAATTTCACATTATTGAATCGTGTCGTCTGGGCATTTCTTCTCATAAAGTCAATGATATCATCTTCGAAAGGAGGCAATCCATACGAATCAAAATACTCCGCACAACCCTCTTGAGGAAAGTAGACTGCTACCCAGTGAGTTCCTGGAAGATGACTGTCATCTGTGTTGATGACATAAGCTTGATTCTCTTGAGGTTTGCGATGAGGTAGTTCATCTTTAGCACACACGACAGGATTCCAAGAAGCAGTGTACGAACTACGGTTCAAAAGATAATAAAGTTCCCAAGTATCCATTTTTTGTTGTGTAGCCTTGTTTTTTTTCTCTCCTTTCTTCACAGGTGATGATAAGTCATCAATTCAATCCAAACTTTTTGTTTGAAACGGTCTGACAAGTAACTGATGGTTTGTTTCGTCTCTTTACTTTTGGCCAAGAGAGCTTCGATGCGATCGATTTCTCGAGCAAACCATGGAGGAGAGGAATGATCACGTAAGCCTTTATACCACTGAAGTAACACGGCTTCTTCGGAGATGAGACTCCAAGCTTCGTTCAGATAATTGTCCAATTTTTCTTCTTGACTCATCATCATACATTTATCGTGTTGAATTTGACTGGGATGATCGATTTGACATCCATAACAATCTTTTTTAATCAGGTCCCTCATTGTATCTTCCAAGTGTTGTGCAAAACAAGCCACTAATTGTTGTTCCTGTTCTGGCCATCTGGATTGTATGATCACTACCTCTTCTTTTTGGTCTTGGGGATCTGCTTTTTCTGTAACCTCCCATTCCATGGATTCTCCACTATTCAAAGAAGGACAAGGGTCTTCCATAATGTCTAATAGTCTAGAATGACTTCTCTCAAACTGTTGATTTCTATGGTATTATCGAATTCAGCCTACAGAATGATATTCACCGTTTCGGGAAGAGGTGCTGCAAACTGAAGTTCCACACGCAGTTGCCCAGATTTTATAGGGTGGAAATGTCCCTCGTCGCTGCCTTGGTCTGGAGTGAAATCAAAAGCCCACAACGTGTAACCTCTTGCATAGTCGTCGTAGGAAATACCGTGACTGGTGTTGGTTCCTAACTGTCCTGTGGCTTCGTACAGTGACAAGTACGACCTCAAGTAATTTTTCTGTTCGCCAAAGTCGGGTTCGAAGGGTCTGGTACACAAAGTTTTGCCATCGCGACTGACTTCGATTTTGGATACTCTGCAGTGCTTAAACTGGAAAGGATTTTCATCGTGGGCACCATTGAGGGCTGCATTGCTGACGATACCAATGAATAAACGTTTGGGTAACTGTCCTTGGAACAGATGATCTTCAATCTTAGATCGGAGTCCAGCGGCAATGGTGAACGTTTTGACTTCCACGCGTCGTATAGGATACTTGGCTGTCGTTCTGCTCAAAGTGTGACTGATATCATTTCCCACTTTAGGTAACACTTCCACGCGACGTACGTATAACCTGGCTTCTTGGATAATGGTTTTGTATTCATTGGCATTAGCCATCAAATGGAAAGCAGTACTACTTCGATTCAGTCTCAAGCGAATATCTACTCCGTTCAACAAATACTTCTCTTGAAACCACATGTCCAAATGCAAACGATCGAACAGTTCTAAACTACGTCCTTGCAGAATTTTCTTTCGACGCTCGTTAAAACCTTCATTGTGAGGATCGGCAGGAGCGCTGCCATCAGCAGCTGCTGGTACGGACAAGGCTGTGTCGTTAAACTTATCTGCGGTGTCAGGTTTCCATACCACGCAAGCATCTAAATGAGTGTTCTTGGCTTCTTTTCCGTACGTCAAGAGATTTTCGAGGTACGCTCGGTAAGGGTAAGTATCCATGCTACTGCTGATCAGTTTGTTATTCATGTACAAATCCACATCGCTGAACAAGGAATGCATGAAATTGTTGACAGGAGCTACTCTATCATTGGCTCCTGGATTGGTGTTGTCTGTTTTGGTTACTTTCAGTTTCAAATACAAGTAACTGTTGTTGAGATCGATGTAATCTTCGGGTTGTCCTTTGATTTCAAACTCGATGGGAGCTGAATCCGTCAAAGAGGAGACGGGATGAAATTCGACCCATTGAGCTTCTTGCATGGTCATCATCGTGGGTGGCATGGCAAAGAGATCCAGTTCCGACTTGGAACAGGCACAAGATTCTTGGTGCATCATTTTTTCTTTAGGTTTTTTTTCTTCACTTTTAATAATCAAAAATGTCTAAGTCTCGAGCGGTTATTTTTTTCTTTGTCTTTCTCACTTTAGAGGTACGGAGACTTTTGAAAGGGTGTCTTCGTCGACGCTTTCTACCTTGTCCTTGCTGTGTCGTCAGGGAAGCAGGAATGTTAGACTCGGTGCCGTTCAGAGCATTTATAGGACTTTCTCGTCGACCCAAAAGCTCTTTACCCGTTTGAAGCAAGGTATTTTTGCCTGCTCTCAAAAAAGCTTCTTTAGGGTTTTGTTTGTCAATGAGAACATTGTAAAGAAAATCTTTGCCGTGAGTCAATGCGGCTTCTTTTAAGGTGTGCAATCCTCGTGTCACCATCGGTTTTAAAACAGGGACCACGGAACGAAAGGCTGATTTAAACATATCTCCTAAACCATGTCCTCGTTGTCGAGTGACTCCTTGGTACACAGGATACATCACTTTTTCAGTTGTTGGAGAATCGTTTTTGAAAATGGAGTTTCACTGTGACTTTCCCTTTGGTAAATGGAATATTTTGACCTAGTTCTCCTTTTATAGTAATGTTGACACTGTCGAAATACGACTTACTGACGGGTAAATAATGAGGATGTACAAATTCGCGGTGAACGTGATAGGTATTTCCACCTTCCTCGTCAGCGGTAGTAGTATCTACTTTGAAAGGAATGACACGTAGTAACGGTACAGAGGTGTGTCCTACCACGTTGTACTCCACCACATCGGAGTACACAAACATCAAATTGAGTCCTTGGTTCATTTCTACAGGGGATCGAAAATATTTGGTAAAATCCAAGTTACTGGATATGCCTGGTATTTCTTTTTTGTTCGGAAGCATCTTGAGGTCTCCACCTAAGATATCAAACAATTCAGGACAAAAGGTAATGGCTATTATTTTCTTCTCTGAAAATTTGATCATGAAGCGGCGAGCCACTTTAATGTACTCAAAGGTAACACTTTCTCTGATTTTGTCCAGGGGTTTACCAAACACAACATTGAACCTGGTTGCAATCGTAGTCACTAAATGTTGACCGCTAAAATAGTAGCCTGCAGGAATGGTCAACACATGAGTGGACAGTTGTTTAGTTGAGGGTCCATCTGATTTCTTGTTGTCAATGCCAGTGATACCTCGTTCATCTAAGGCTTGTTGCAATTGCTTGTCGTACACTTCAACTGTGAAAAAGTTTTGATTTTCCACGATGTTTTTGATTTGTGTCGGGTGTATTATTTCCACTAAAGCTGCTTCCCAGTGATCATCTTGATCCAAATGCATGGCTTGAGGTAATTTAGACGTGTAACAACACAATGTGTTGTTAGGAAACACCTCCATGGAACTGTCACTGGGTAACGTTAAATAAAATTGGTTAATAGTGTTGTTCATATTTCCAATGTTCTTCTGTCCGAGGAGTCACTCGAGGTTAAAGGAGTGTCTAAAAGAGGATTGTGATTGGAAGGGTGACTGTCAGGAGAAGGACTAACGTTGGCCGCAAGACTCCCAATATTGTTACTGTTGTTCCCGTTGTAAGAGTATTTCAGGGAAGGATTGGGAAGAAGATACCCGATGCAACTGCTGAGTAAAATGGTCCACAATTGTTTGTCTCCTTGTTGCAAACTCAAATTAGCAATGGCTGCACCAATGACACAATACACCACAAAGATTTGACAGAAAAAAACGATTTGCGTTTTAGGGACACGTTCTCCACACCACACCCACAAGGGTTGCTTTTGTAAATCTTGCAGAGATGACGTGGGTGAAGGAGTAGTCACTGTGGTCGCTGAAGCTGTATTGAAGGGCATGATGGTCACTTCTTTTTATAGTCGATGACTTGCGAAGCGTCAATCCAAGAATCAAAACTAGGAGGATATCCTTTCCAACGTACTTTGACTTCTTTGACACGACGTTTTCCTACTTTACGGGTTCTTCGTTCGAGAATGCTTTCAATGTCGTACACGTCGTCTTCTTTTTTGGTAACACGTTGTAACTCAGGCAAGTAAAATGTTCCTTTTAATACTTCTCCGTTCATGTCTTCCAATTTATAGACGGTAGGATGACGATCGCGCACTCGTCCAGTAACACGAAACAATTCGGTGGTCCAGTTGGGTAAGTAACCTTTGTCGAAAGTGCGTTTGGTTTTGCCAATGCGTACCCAATCTCCCGGGGTTAACACTTCTCTACCTTTTTTGGGGACAACCCTCGTCCGGGACGTGCCAAACAGACGCTCAAAAACAGTGACTTCGTTGTCGGGTGTCACCTCTTGTGGGGCACGTCCAATGCTTCTATGGTAAGATTGATTGTAGGCTTGGACTAAGTGTGGTAAAACGTCGATGTACTTGAGAGTGTGTTGATGCGTAAAATATTTCCACATGCGTTCTTTCAAGGTACGTTGAAAACGTTCCACGATACTGACTTTGGTTTCAGGATTTTCGGTGGTGAAAAAATGAATGTCACGTTTTTTTAATTCTCGTTGGAAAGCTTGGTTCAGAAATTCGGTACCTTTGTCGGTTTGCCATCGAAGAGGGTGACGACCACTTTGTTTCAAGACCAGTTGCAAAGCTCGTACTAACTCTCCGCTCGATTTGGATGTCAATGGTACGACCCAGGCAAATTTAGAAAAGACGTCGATGACACAAAACAAATATTTGTAGCCACGATTGTAGGTGGCTAAATGAGAGACATCAGCTAAATCGGCTTGCCATTGATGATCGATGCCTTCCACTTGAGTGCGACTTCTGTGAAATTTTCGTCGAATGGGCTTGTGTAAAGTGTACGTCGCTTGTTTTTGTAACCATCGTTGTACTGCTGGTAAACGGAGCTTTTTCAGGCGAGTTTTGGCAGCACGATACAATTTCTGAATGCCTCCGTAACCTGCAGGGTGAGCTGGATCATAGTAAATGCTGGCTAATACCTTCTCCATGGTTTGTTGTTAATAAGGGACCCACTCTTCGAGAATATTGCTTTGGGTGGGACGAAATGCGGGTTGTTTGGAAACGGTTTTACGTGTCCGATGTGCCACAGGAGTTGACGTCGAGGGTAATGGTGGTGGCGGAGGTAATGGGATAGCTTCTTTGGCCTTCTTTTCTTTTCTCACTTCTGGTTTCCTTTCTTTCTTTTTCACATCTGTCGAAGAAGGAGTAGCCATCATCTTTTTAACCCAAGTTTTGAGCTCTTCTCGTAGGGGAGTGGGAGAAGGGGTCAATAAGGAAGCGGCAATCTTACTCGGAATGGGAGTAGCAGTAGGTGTTTGAAAGAGATCATGGGGTTCTTCTTCCTTGGGTAATGGTGGGGTAACGTCTGTTTTAACTGCTGTAGAGGGTGAGGGTGACGGGTTATTCATTAGAGCCTTAAAATCGGACAAAGTGGGTTGAGCTGTTTGTTCCACAGCTTTCTGATGAAAGAGTTGTAGCCGTTTCAAGAGTTGACCGTACTTTTGTGATTTTTCGGTTTCGGATAAATCGTGGCGATGGATCAAGGATTGCAATTCGTGTTGTAATTGCGACATCTCAGCCAAATTGGGATTGGGTGGTAAATGGGGGGATCGTTGTTCTTGCCAATGATGGTATTCCATCCATCGTTTGTAAGGAACCAAAGTTAGTTTTCGTCCTTCCATGGGCTTTCAAAGGTTATGTCTGAGATTGTGGTGCTCCATAAGGTCCTTTTATCTTCTACCCATTCCTTGAGTTAACCCTTGGGTCATCCCTTGTATCAAACCTGGTATTAAGCTTGTCAACATAGGAGCAAGAATGGGTAAAAATCCTCCGCGTTGCACCAACATCTTTTTCTTTTGACGGACGGATATTTTCTTTTGAACCATTTGACGAAGAACGTGTCGATGTTTGGCGAAGCATTTTTTCTGGTGTGGAGACAAAGGTATCGTGCCTTTCAAAACATTCAAACAAAATTCGCACACGGTATCGATGACATCTTTGGAGGCTGTTTTAATGATTTGTTTTCGCATGGGCGGAGAGGCTTTGGACAGGACGGACAACACGTCTCCGTGTTTGGCTAAACGAGGAGGTAGTCCTTTCCTTTTCTTTCCTTTGTGGGGTGAATAAGAATGTTTTTTGCGAGGTGACATCTTTGCTTGTTCGTTCCAGAAATACACTGATGTCAAAGACTTGGTACACACCCTCTTTTATCTTCTTTTTTCTATTGGCTTCTCCAAAAGGTAACGGCATGCTTCGCTAAATCCTCAAAAGCAGGGCTAAAGATACCAGTTCGGTTATTAGCTGCTTTGTCTAGTTTCTGCATACCTTTAATAAAACCAGTAAATATGCCTCCTCTTTGGTGACTTCTCTTTTTCTTTTGACGTTTGGGTATTTTCTTTTGTGTCCTTTGACGAAGAACGTGTCGATGTTTGGCTAAACGTCCTTTCCTTTTCTTTCCTTTGTGGAGTGTAGAAAAATGTTTTCTGCGAGGTGCCATCTTTGCTTGTTCGTTTCACAATACCACTAGTGTCAATGACTTGGTATACACTCTCTTTTATTTACTTTTTTTGGGGAACTAGCGCTTTGTCAAAAAGGTAACAATGTGTTTCCCAAAATTGTCAAAGGATCCTCCTTTTTGGTGTCTCTTCTTTTTCTTTAAAGGTCTACGTCTTTGGAGGGAAGGACGTTGATGTTTGGTTTTAAAGCTTTTGGTGAGATGACGAGATTGTCTTGTTCCTTTTCCTTTTTAGACAGCTGAACGACAAGGGTAGTAGTGGTGTGCATGTTTTTGAGGAAACATCCTTGAGTGTTCAGCATCAGCACAGAAAAAATACTGATTGACGTCGTGGTCTTCAAGTCATATTTTTATACTGGAATGCGTCGCCACTGATTATCTTTGCGTCGTATCAACTTCATGGCAGGTAACACACGTCGTGAAGGAGTTCGCAATGGACTCAATCGGGACAGTTCTTGTTTGGACAAATCTAGTAAACTCTTTAACATGCCAGATCTTTCTTGGACTTTGACTTTCGGGGCAGGTACTTTGTGAGCAGCTGCTACTGCCGCTAATGTCGATGAGGGTGTCTCCGGTGGAGGAGACGTTTTGGGAGACGCAGATTTCCAATGTTTCATCAAATTAGGAAAAACGGGTGTCAAATTGGGTTTGGCTGGCATCACCCGCAACGGAGAAGTGGCAGCCCCTGAGGCTACTGGCAACGTAGTCCCTGCCAAACGTCCTTGTAGATCTTTTCTTACAGGTCGTGGTTGACGAAGGTAAGGTTGTGTCCTGGCCGAAGTGCCTCTTTTGCGGGTGACCGCTTTTTTCTGTGGACTTTTCTTTTTCTGTGCTTTGGTCTTGGTACCCTTGTTCTTTTTCTTAGGGGTTTGTTTGGCTTTTTTTGTTTTCTTCTTGGGGTGAACTTTGGGAGTATTGGGATCCCATTTTAAAAGGGAACGAATGATGACACCTCCTAGAGAACCACTACCTCCAGGTTTCAATATGATTTGCTTTTTGGTGTGAGTGTCGATGCGAGGATTGGCCAGTTGCGTCAAGGCTACTTTGTTTCTGTCAAAAAAGCGTTTGGTTTGATGTGGAATGTGAATGATGCCTTGCAGTATTTGACGTGCTGTCACCGTAAACCATCGTAAGACTTCTTTGAGACTGGCTTCTAAGACGTGAGCACGTATTTGTGGATTTTTTTCGCGACTGATGCCGTACAAGGCACGAATCAATTTGATCGGAAGATGAGACTGAAGGGACGTCATGTTGACGATGTATGAGACCAGGTCAAAGTAACCCAAGGTTTTTATAGATTTTTTTAGTGCTTCATAGTGTTATGTTGACGAGGAGGACGTGTACACGACAGGTCCTCCGTCTTGACACCAGTCGTGAAACAAATCGGTACGAAATCGCAAATAATCAGGGGTAGTGGGTTTTAAATCCACGAGTAAATAGGCGTGTGGCGTTTGAGTGGCATCATCGTACGCATGAGTAAGCCAAGGTGTTCCTAACTGTTTGGCTAAAACTTGCACTTGTGATTTATCTCGAGGACTTTTAAACAAGACCACGTAATGAGCATTGAGACTAATGGTACGATGGGCTTTACTTTGTTGAAATAAATTTTGTGTAATGTAAATGACACTGGCATTACGATGATGGCCTTTACGCGTAAACCATAGCTTAATTTCTTCTTCGTCTTCTCCTAACATGTCGTCAAAAATAACCCAATGAGTTTGACTAGGATCAGACACGATCCCCTCGTCTTCTTTAGGAATGCCTGCTACAAACACAATGGAATCACCTTGACTTTCTTGCAAGAGGCTGTATGCCGATTGCCACTCTTTGTAACACCACACGATGCGTTGAGGTGGACGATCGATCAAATGATGTTTATGTTCAATCAAACGTTTGACAAATTCGGTTTTGCCTGAACCGCTCGGTCCAGCAATTAACATGTTAAAAGGATGACGAAGATACAAGGCTTTCCAACTAGCCTGATCTAAGTGTTCGTCAATGACTTTGAATGTGGAGGAGGAAGGAGTAGTAGAAAGAGTAGAGTGAGCCATAGTCGTGTAGTGGTATGACAGTATTGACACAAAAACAGACAAGACAAGAGGTTTTTATACTTTTTTCAAGACACGTTTATTTCAATGCATGTTTTAAATTTGAACAACACGAAAACATAAAAGCCAAATGGATAAATACAGGGATAAAATACATAGGCAAACGATCAAAGTGGCAAATAAACAAGTTCCTGTACAAAATGGTTTGGGTAACGAAGGTGTCCTAGAGGTAGTATGTAATGTTCTTATAGTCTCCTCTACAGGGGGTACAGTCACATAGGTGTCTTCTCGAAAGGGCCTTTGTGGGGGAATGTCCATGACAGTTCTGTCTTGAACAGAGGGATTGTCTTGGGTGATAGATTATTTTTCTTCTTCTTCTGGTACTGTTACTAACACAGGATTAAAAGTGACTTTTTTCACACGACGATGAATTTTAGGAACACAACGCTTGGGCATAATGGGATGCTTCGTTTGTCCAAGCCTCAAAATCCCAACTTTTCCAGTGACGTACATCTGTCCAATGAGGGTGTAAATCACAAGCTACACACACATCTTCGTACACTGCTTCCGTACGTAAAAGTTGACGAATCTTTTTTTCTTGGAAAGGTCGAGACGTATCCAGATGAAAACGTAAGGCTTTGAACAGAATAAGTCTCTCGTGGACATTTAAAGGAGTCACCATACTGTCTTATTTTTTTGATAGGTAGTGTTCGTAAAGTGTCCACAAGGAATCGGCAGGTAAACGAAATCCTAGAAAGCAAGTCACTAAAACACACACGACACGTCGACCCCAATTCATAGGGTATAGTTCTTGCAATAAGTGTTCGTAATCTTTCACCGTGTGAATCTTCTCATTGATATCCTTCCACGGAATCTGTTGGATCACCAATGATAAAGGTTGTGGCATGGTCGTTCTCTTTTTATACTTCTTTAGGTCGAAGATTATCAGTGTAGATTCAACCCAGAATTAAACATAGAATTAAATTTGCTCCAAAAGCGAAAGTGATTAATATAACGTGTAATTTCGTCCCACTGCCATTAAGGGTAACGGTTAAGAAGGATCAAAGCATCTTCAGAGGTAAACGTAGTAAATTGGTAACAGAGCAAAAAAATACCCTTGATCCAGAGAAATCTAACACGTTGGTTAATTTTTGTCACTTGCCTCTTGTGAATTTCACGACACAAAAGTTCTACAGTCACCCATTGCGATTTTTCTTTAGCAAGACCTTGCCAAACGTCCTTGTAGATCTTCTCTTGCAATTCGTGTGGTAATCCTTGAATATTATGTTTTATATTATATACTGGTCTAGGTGTGTTACACGACATGGAACAGTAGTGTCACTTCCAATCACTAGGTCCTACTAAAGGTAGGTATTGACAATTCGGAGACCATCGAGCATGTTCCAGGTAAGCGGAATCTTTATGTTCCCACTCGTAAATGGATACACCACAACTGAAACACTTGACTTTATCCCCTTCGCCCAAGTAGAAAAATCCAGCTCTGGCTAATTCTTCAGGAGTTGGTCCAGGCAGATATTTTGGCCATTTATCTTTGAAAGTTTGGAGTCGACTTTTAAAGTGGCAGTATTCAGGCAAACTTGTCGGGAACGAATATTCGACTCTCCTCACTTCAGTTCGATGTAGGTACGGTGAAATTCCTAGGAGCCCACGATAACGTGTGGCACCGCTTTCGTATCCCTCAGGTTTGACACGCAAAGCATCACTTTCCAGGGTAGATATAGGGGTAGTAGTCATAGCAAAGTTCCCACGATATCCAGCTGAATCGCTAATGTCACAGCGTCTGGCATCTCTGCAATCGTACGGTTCACCATCGCTCTCTGTAACGCAATTACAGTGCATACCGCAAGGACACTTACAGTTTCCTTCCGGACAACTTCCGTTGCAATGCATGGGTCTTATCCATCCAGTACTTTTCGCACTCGGGAAAGGTACATTTGTTTTACAATCCCCAAATTTGAATGATGTCTGTTTAAATGGATTCATCTTCTTTTCGCTTGGTAGTTAGTCACAAATGAACTATTGGTCTTGGACAATGTCCCTTTTTATATGCTGCCCAATTTCGATGTGACCGTAGGGTAGAGTGAAGTGATTGGGAAGTCGTACTCTTTTTTGGTACACGATTTGATAGACTTTTTCCAAAGGTCGGCTAACGATTTGGTGTGTGGGTAAACGAACAATCTTGTGCGGTTCGTGGGTGGTCACTTGAAACGTTTCATCCTGTCCAGACTGTAAGGCTTCTTGTAGTACGTTAAAGTTCACCACTTGACTGGTGCGATAATTGAGAGTTAATCCTTTCACTTTACATTCGGTGTGCATTTCTCCTTGGAGGTCTCGGTATTCGTAGCCGTAATTTTTAGGACCGCCACTTGCAAAACTTAGAATCATGTCATCGGGATGTTCATCGGTCCAGGCTCCTAATCGGTCTCCTTCGATGACAGGGTTACACTGGTCCGGCCGGTGAATGTAGATGCAACTGTCCGTGTCAAAATACAACACACGATCTCCTAACAGTTCTAACACTTCGTACAATTTTAAGCGAGCGTGGGCTGTCACGTAAGCCGCAATGATGACATTACCAAATTTGTCGGCTTCTATAAAGTCTAGTTCTTCTTCGTAATTGACTAAGATCAAGTCCTCACGAATGACGTCCACGTGTTTCATGACTTTGGTTTTGTCGTGAATCATCTGGAAGTAGCGAGAAGGTTCAGACAAATACTCCGTCTTGGGTAAAGACGGACGTTGTGCCATTTTACCCCACAAGCAATTGAGCATCACTTTGGCAAACGATCGCCTTCCTTCGTTTTTCTCGATGTGGTCTAAAGTGATGCCTTCCTGCTCCCGATATTTTTCTTTGAATATCTTGTGGTCTTCGGGAGTGTGACACCAGGAAGGATAGCCACCAGCTTCTTGTTTTAGTTTTAAAAAGGCATCCACGTAGTCTGCAAAAATACCTTTCTGTCTCTCGTCGCCCTTGCGGTATTGTTGTGTTTTGGGAAAGTGGTAAATTTCGTACACTTCTAACAGTTGATATCCCAGGTCCAGAGCTTTAAACAATTCCACGCTCACCCACGTTCCTGTCAAGGTGCGTTCTTCCTGAGTGTGATGACAAGGTTGGTCTTGGTTGCACGTTTCGGCACATGTGCGACACAAAGGAAACATCAGTTTTCCTTGGCAATGGTGAGGTAAAACGGGATGGTACAAGTCTGTGGGTGGTAAGACTTTACACTTGATCAATCCTTCGTACTGTCGAATGTGGTCCAAGTCAATGTGTTCTGTCATCAATTCTGGATGCCCTACGGGAAAGTGACAATATTTGCACACGTAAGGATACAGCGAACACACGTCCAAGTATTTGATTTCTTCTCCCTTCTCCTCGTCTGCTTGGTACAGCAAACAGGTAGCATTCGTTCGTCCTCCGTACAAACTATCCCGAGGGTTCAATGGGTCCACCATCTTGTAACTTTCTACGATGCGTTTAAACTCGGGATCGGTTTTCAAACGCTGATCGTACTCGTGTTCCCACATTTCCACCACCTGGTATCCTTGCTGTTCTAACTTCAAACGTCGCTGACACGTGGTCTGGTACAAGTCTTCCATGGTTCGTTGTAAAAACTGATTTTTGGTGTTACGCTGAGGGTAGCATAGGGGACATCCGTGAAATAAGCATCCGTTAAACTCGTACACGATCTGAGGGTTTTCTAAGTCCCAACCATCTACCGAATACGTTCCGATGGTCTTTTCGCCTCCTCCGTTGCGAGCGTGTTGGATCCATTTGTCTTCCTTGTCGCACAAGTAATGGAGCCAGCGTAGGGCTTTGACCGAGTATTGACGTTTGACAAAATTTGTCGTTTGAGGACTGATGACCGCTAGAGTATTTTCAGGCATAAAGCGTTTTCGGTACACTAAAGAACACGCTTTGGCGATGGTACAAGCTTCTTTCAAAGGATCGATCCCTCCGTATTCCATGAACAATTCTCGAAATTTTCCACAGCAACGTCGTAAAATGTCCACGTCAGATCGACAGTACTTTAACATTTCTTCTTGAAAATCAAAGGGGTCCGAGGCGTGAGTCTGGTACCAAGCATAGAAAGCTTCTCGTTGTTCGGTGCGCATGTTGTCGGGGTCGTAGTCGTCAGCCTCAGGCAAATGGGGTAGAACGGTATGTTGATTGGCTTCGGTATTAAAAAAGTGTGGAAAATAACCTTTAGCCAATTCTGTCATTCCAAACGTTTTAGGCATGCGACTCAAAGGCATGGCCAAGTAACACATTGAATCTTTAAACTGTACTTGTCCTACTTGCATAGAAATGATTTTGACTCCGTTTAAAGTCACTTGAGGCCGTTCGGTACTTTGTTCCGCATAGTATCTGAGCAGAAATTGCCCATCGTATCCCGAGAAATTGTGAGCCATGACCGTGGCATGGCGATGACAATTGCCGTAACGTTCGATGTCTTCTGGACTCCACGTTTCGTCGATGGGGTTAAGGATCCATTGGGCAAAATCGGCTAGCGTGTTTGACCCTCGAAAGATTTTTTCACGTCCTCCAGGAATCTTGCTGCAGTGAGGGCAATGACTAAAGATGGGCTCTTGGATACAATGGTCGCACGCACGGTGAGCTACGCAGAAATTAGGAATGTGAATACCAGTTTCTTGCATGCATTCGAAATCAAAAAAGATAAAATTCCCTTTCTTCTGGGTATCATCTGATCGGGGTTGATATTTTTGAATGAAGCATTCGTGTTCCAAATCCACGATTTGGTGACAAATGTGACATCGTTTCTTCCCTCGACAAACGTGTAACTTGGCACTATTGGTACGTATGCCTTGTCCACAAGTAGGGCACAATCTCAGGAGTTGACAAGCACTTTTCTGCTGTGAACCTTGCATCTTCAAATGTTGTTGGTAACAGGTAGGACTGACAAAAGTACGCTGACACACAGGGCAATGCACTCTTTCTTGTCCTTGGTCCAGACAAGGTTGTGAGGCCAAACATCCCTCACATTTTGATCCACAATGCTTGTGTTGTTCTCGATTGTTATAACCATAGTCACATTTTTCACAGTAGTAACCGTATTTCAGAAATCCAGTGATACTGGTAATGGTATCAAAATGACCATCGTGATGATAGACGTGAATGTATTTTCCGTCTTTGAAATCGTGGCCTCGAAACAAAAGTGGACCACGCACTTCTTGAGGGTGTACTTTCAAGGTGTAACGTGGAGCCAAGACGTCTTGCAATTGTTGCATTTCTGGAATGCCACAAGGGGTGTCTTTGGATATCCCTGCTTGCTGTAACAGGAGTTCTGCTTCACTTCTTTGTTTGGCTCGGTCCGATTGTTGAATAGTTTTCCAGGCTCTTTTCCATTCTGCCGTATCGTTTTTGTTGGTATACATTTGTCCCACGACGATGGCACGGGCTAAACACATCTGGTCTTGAGGATTGTTAATTTGGACGAGGCTTCGCTTCATGTTGCGAAGGCTGTCGACCAATAATACTTTTTTGCGTCCTGTCCCCTGGGGAAGAGACACGTGGGTCATGAACAGTGTGGCTTTTCCGTCGGCGATGTGAAACTTGTCATTGGATTGTTGCACATGTTGAATTTTGTCAATGACTTTGGAAGGTGTTAATTGTGATGGGTTAGTAAACTCGATCCAAACGGGAGACTTTAAATTATCGTGATGAATAGAAAGTCTCAAGCGATCGTCTTCTTTAGCTTGACATTGCTGTTTCAATGCAGTTAACACAGAATCCCACACCTCGGTAATGAACCCTTCTGTATTCTCCAAAGGTACATTGGCCTTGAAATCTTTAAACTTTACGGCATACGTGTAAGCTGATGTTTTAAATTTTCGAGAGGAACGCTTTTCTGTCTCTCGAATGTGATAGTAATTTTCAGGGTTTACTAAGGGTGGTGCACTTTGCTTGGAAGTCGATTGTCTGGGTGTAGATTCGGGCTCACTCATGTCATCTTCAAAATCACTGGCATGAATTTGAGCCAAGACTTCAGCTACTGTGCTAGGCGATACATTACGTTTCTGTCTCTTACTGTCTTTTCCTTTCTCCACAACATGATGTGGTCTTTTCATCTTGTCTGCAAAAAGTCAAATGACTACCTTTTAAAGACCATAACCCCTATATATTCATGTTCGATCCGTGCATATATAAAGGGTTAGTGTCTAACCTTTCAGTATTCATTTCACTCTCACATTGACCAGAACGATGAAAGAACCTACAGAAGTGGAACTTCTCATTAGAGCTTTACGTGGGGTCATACGAAAGTTTTCGTCAGACCAACCGACGGCCTACTCTCCCTCCTATCGAGATAAAAGTCAAGATACTTGCTATATCTGTAAGAAGAAAGGACATTGGGCTACAGAATGTTCAGATCGTGACAAAAATAAAAAAGGTACCAATAGAGACAAAAGTCAAGATACCTGTTATTATTGTAAAGAGAAAGGACATTGGTCTCCAAACTGCCCTAAGAAACAACAGGAGCAGGAGGAGGAGGAGGAGGAGAAGGAGGAGGAGGAAAGAAATTCTGAACAGGAGGAGGAAGAGGTACCCTCCCCCAAGGAAGAACCCCGACACGTTCACAAAGACAAGAAAAGAAGACGAAACGAAAGTGAAGAGGAAGAAAAAGAAAAAGCTGTGACAGTAAAGAAAATGAAAAAACAGAAAGAGTGAAACAGAAGAAAACCTATGAACTTTTTTAAAGTGGTCTTGTGTTATGTTGTGATATTGAATTGTGACGTTTGTACTAGAATACACCAGAGAGAAAAAATGTAAGTGTCTCTTGGTTTTGATTTGATAGTATAATTACCTACACTCACACATTCCTTCACTCACACGTACATCATGGGTTTTTAAAAAAATATAATAAAAAGGACTTTTGAGTTTTCATTGAAATAGGCAATTGACATAGTATTTCTTTTCGAAATAATTGGAGTGGCCCTGAAAAGGACCGTTGGTGTTTTGTGTGTTTAAAACAAAACAAACTCAGAAACGGGACGAAATCCTCTTGAGCTGTCTTAAGCCTTTGCCACGGCCAAGGCCTACTTCGGGACTGGTGGTTCCTGTCAATGATTTGGTAGAAATCACTAACGGTGGTAAGGTAGACGTAGTCACAGAGAGATCGGGTTGTTTCGCTCGAGAAGGTCTTTTTCTCTTCGGTCGTGATAAAGAAGTCTGATACATTTGTTTCAGACTCCTTAACTCAGCTAAAATATCTAAAAGTACCGTCGTGACCGTTTGATTTTCACTATTTTCTTTCTGTCCTTGGTCTTCATTCTTCTCCGTTGCTGCTGCTGCTACTGTTTCTTCCTGGTGTTTTCTTCTTGCTTCTTCTTCTTCCTGCTGTTGCATAAGAAAAGCTTGTTCTTCTACTTTCTGTTGTTGTAAAAATCGCTCCAATTCTTCTTTTTGTCTCTGCTTAAAATCATCGACGTGTCCATAAGAAGATACAGAAGGCAACGAAGGTTCCGGAATAAATTCTTGCGATGTTAAAAAATCCACAATATCCCAGTTAAAATCCACTTCTTCTGGATGTAGATTTGTCATGACTTTAGTAGTCACTGTTGGTCCATGACTTGCTGTCTCTACTCCTGACTCACTCCAATTCATCGTCTTCTTACTGTCCGCCATGATTGACAACTCTGTTGAATCGATTGACTGCGCACAGGCGCTAGTACCTCTATATAGAAAAGGTGACGTCACAGACTGCTCTCTTCCGATTGGATGGCTGTGACTGACTTTTGTAACGCGTGTTTGGATTGGTCGATACACTCAATCCGTTTCAATCCGCTCTTCCCCTATAAATAACCGCAGTACACAGCATTCGCTTCACCTGTTCTCATCAGAAGATGTGGACTAATGTTGAATCGTCAACCCTTGTGTCAAGTATGCTGTTTAGGACTGACATACCCATGTATGTCAGATCATCATGGAGTGTCATTCATATGACGGAGACAGCCTATTGGAAGAGAAGAGTCTATGTGGAAAGACAAGGTTGTTTGAAGAGAGTTCTCTTCTATGGACCCACAGTGAGGAGAAGTTTAAGGAAGAGAAGAAGATCTGTCAGATGTCCTCTATGCTAACAAGACAACGTTAACATTTCACATAACGGTCCTTTTCAGGGCCACTCATAAGTCTCGAAAAGATAGTAGCTTTCATTGCCACCCTTTTTTCCCTTGTTATATTTCCTTTGTTATATTTCCCTTGACGCTATATAGTCCCACTATGTTAAATTTCCCTTGACGCTATACAGACCCACCCTGTTCCATTTCCCTTGACGCTATAGTGCCCCAAGCTGTTTTGACGCTATAGTGTCCCAAGCTGTTTTTGACTGGATTTTCCCTTGACGCTATAAATCTTGACGCCATAGTGTCCCAAGCTGTTTTTGACTGGATTTTCCCTTGACGCTATAGTGTCCCCTATTACTACTTTTATTTCCTCAATATAATTTGCATATTTTTAGATCATCAGATGTGATGTATTATTTGTTATGCAATATACACCCACTTGATGACATTTCCATTATTTATATTTTCATGATCAGGTTTCTAATAGTTATAGTTTTCAAAAACAGCGTTATAAGCTAAATCTTTATCTTTTCTTCAACAACACAAATACATTGTCATCTCCCTGAAATGAAAAGAGCTGTACGATTAGACGATAAGAATACACGGTAACGTACGGGACGTGTTTGGCCTTTAAAAAAAAAAAAACATTTTGATTATCTACATGTTTATAAGGTTAAGGAACGATACACTGTAGTTAAGTCAGATTTTGTAATAATTTAGAAATGTAAGTGTGACCAATTAAAAAATATTCCCTTCTCATTATTACAATGATCCTGTTTTACCACATTATCAAATTTTTAGAATATCAAATATAGTAGTTTGAACTGTTGCTAGACTAGACTATTTTCCTCATGTGCATGAATGGAATAAGACTTCGGATTATCATGGCACCCCATAAATACTGATGCAAATCAATATTATGACTAAGACGAATATAGTCAAATAACGAAGGTGAACGTAAAATGTTAAAGGTCGTGTATTATGTAACGTTCCGCAACAATCACTCTGTATGGTCTATAAATTTTTGAACAATTGATAACACCTATAATGGGTACTAAAGATATGTTAAAAATATAACACGGTTATGAAAAGATATATATTTTAAGATTATCGAATTCAATGACGGCCTATTACTTCCAAGGAAATGAATTCATGACGTCGATTACTGATAAAGTATTAAATAAAATAGAAACAGAACTAATAAGAAAACATATGTACATTTTGAAAGATAAACTAAAATTTTACACACATATGGATGTACTAGTCATAATAATCTATACACTTGTCCAACTGGTTATATACCGTGGCCTAATTCCAACTAAAATGTTACATATATATGAACTTAATGGTCATACTAAACCATACACTTGTCCAGCTGGTCATATACCGTGGCCTAATTCCAACTAAAATGTTACATATATATGAACTTAATGGTCATACTAAACCATACACTTGTCCAGCTGGTCATATGTTACATATATATGAACTTAATGGTCATACTAAACCATACACTTGTCCAGCTGGTCATATACCGTGGCCTAATTCCTACTAAAATGTTACATATATATGAACTTAATGGTCATACTAAACCATACACTTGTCCAGCTGGTCATATGTTACATATATATGAACTTAATGGTCATACTAAACCATACACTTGTCCAGCTGGTCATATACCGTGGCCTAATTCCTACTAAAATGTTACATATATATGAACTTAATGGTCATACTAAACCATACACTTGTCCAGCTGGTCATATGTTACATATATATGAACTTAATGGTCATACTAAACCATACACTTGTCCAGCTGGTCATATACCGTGGCCTAATTCCTACTAAAATGTTACATATATATGAACTTAATGGTCATACTAAACCATACACTTGTCCAGCTGGTCATATGTTACATATATATGAACTTAATGGTCATACTAAACCATACACTTGTCCAGCTGGTCATATACCGTGGCCTAATTCCTACTAAAATGTTACATATATATGAACTTAATGGTCATACTAAACCATACACTTGTCCAGCTGGTCATATGTTACATATATATGAACTTAATGGTCATACTAAACCATACACTTGTCCAGCTGGTCATATACCGCGGCCTAATTCCAACTAAAATGTTACACATATATGGACTTAATAGTCACAACAATCCATAGAGTTGATCATATTCCGTGGCCTAATTCCCACTCGGATTGTAATATTAATCTGAGGCAAAAACAAGTTCTTTCTCTAGACAAGTGTGTGTGTGTGTGTGTGTGTGTGTGTGTGTGTGTGTGTGTGTGTGTGTGTGTGTGTCTAAAGATTGAACATTAGGTTTGAAAACATCTTAATGATTTCTGTAATAATCTTGTGACATCAATATTTACCAATTTTATCTCAATTGCAAGTAAGAAATGGATCTCAATTGCAAGTAGGAAATGGATGGACAGGAGGGAACAAACATTGCTTGCTGTGGAGAGAGGGGGAGTGGGACATATCAGTTAAAATTGACACCATCGAAGTCAAGATTATTTGTTAGAAAACTGTTTTTAAATGATTTTAACTCATATTGATATTGATTACACAATGTACAAGTAAAGGAAACAGACCCAAAAGAATCAAGAAATATATGAATGCCCAAAAGTAAATTATATTACAGAAAGATAGTGAAAATACATAATCCAAAAGAAAGGTAAATAAATGTGTGCAAATAAGTTTATTGTTTCATTATATATATATATATATATATATATATATATATATATATATATATATATATATATATATATATATATGTACACAATGAAGTTTGAACATTGACGACTAATAAGTAGGATCTCGTAATATATGACTTTACGCAGTAAATCAGATCTTCGTTTCATTTAATCTACATGTACTGTTAGATTTATTTTGTCACGTCTAGTGTTTATTTTATCCCTGTGTTACTTGTGTACACAGTGAAATGTAAAATGGTTAAAAGACATTGTTTGTATTATATGATTTGTAACGAGTTTAGGCTCTAATAAACGGTACAAAGAAAGAGTGAAAACAACAAGCTTTGTAAAAATTAAAAAATAATTTATTTCCATGAAAAAAGATTGCAACAATGGAAAAAGATGTTACAATTTTAGGAATTAATTCCAAAAACACCAAAGATCAATCCATGAAGTAGATTTTAAAAGTCCTAGTAATTAAATATTCTAATAGATTCAAATTCTTGTCCTGTTAAAAATCCGTGATGGAAGACTTTTATCTCTAGTTTCACAAGATTTGACACTCCAATTTTGGAAATCTTATGCATATTTGGTGTAAAAATTCTTTCTCCAAGAGTTACTATCTACAATTGCAACAATGTTCCGGGTTTATCAGAATTATGTTTCTATTTTGTCATCAACTATTTAATGGGAATATAGAACATTAAACAATTCACTCCATTTATTACTCAACAAAGAAGACAATATTTATTATTATTACTGATTTCATTATTTTTTTAAAATAATTTTTGTAATAATAATAATAATAATAATAATAATAATAATAATAATTATTATTATTATTATTATTATTATTATTATTTTTATTATTATTTCAGAGGGTTACGCACATACATTTATTACATAAATTTAATTAAAACAAATACAGAGAGAAAAGGAATGTTATTTCATGAACTTGTCGGGCAAAAATGGCCTCTTTCGCTTGTCTGTTAAGATTGAAATTTAATAATTTTGTAACATTAATTAGCAAAAGAATGTATAGGATTGAGCAATATAGGTTTTTTTTTTACACCGAATGATCAATATTATTTCTTGACGGAATAAATCGAATCATGTTGTGTCATGATATTATTTTTAAAAATACTTGAGTCATTTCGTTTTTGTTCCACATACATCAAAGTCATATATATATATATATATATATATATATATATATATATATATATATATATATATATATATATATATATATATATATATATAGATCCACGGATCCATGCGTTAGCTGCAATACATGTTATTTATCGCCAATATACCCAAAGTTCAAAGGTTGGGCGAGCAAGATAACAGATTTCATTGTCAAAAATCAGTTAAATGGCAACAAATGTCCCCATCCTTTCTTCATTCAATCTTCAATGCTTGAAAGGCATAATTTTTGCAAATGATCTCTTGCATGTTACTGTTGTATGCTTTATATTTAATATGTAAATCCGCATAGGTGAGTTTGATTTCAGCCTATCTTCGTCGCTGTATGAGGTATTCCAGTGCCCCAGGTGCCAGTATTGCACCATGTCTTAAATGTATGATTTTAATTCTTAAATCTGCCTACAAAAAGATGGGTCTTTCTTACTTTCTTTCCTTTCGGATCATTTCCTTTCGGATCAGTTCCTACGCCACTTGTGATTTTTGTTGTCATTAAACTGGTCACTGACTGAATTCGTATCTTATCACTACATTCAAGGTCCTGTCGGAAAAGAACGGAATTACGAGCGACTTATGAAACTGAATTAAGTGACGGCACATTTTAATTATAAACTGAATATTTGAACCATATTGATTATTTCAAAGTAGCGTTAATGGAAGAGAGTTTGTTGGTTTTTCTTAGCAGATCAGTTCCTTCATTCTAAATTTAGTTTGACTGAAAGAATGGTATATTTTCTGACAAACAACAGTATTGGGGCTTTAACATTTGGTTGCAGAAGGAAAAAAAAGTATATATTAGACTACTAAAGGATAGAAGCCGTGCATTCCCCCCCCCCAACTTTTAATTTCAATGTTAAAAGTGAAATTTTTTAAATAAATGACTAAACAATGATGCATAATTTAGTACTTTTTTGGCAAACATAGAAGAAAAGAGAGCAGATGATGGTGATAGTGATTTGGAAAAGAAGGAGAAAAAAAACTCATGCTATTCACTTTATAGTTTATTACAATGGCAGTTTGTACAGCCTCTTTCTTGTTATACCAATGTTCACAACCAACGCATGGGAGACAACTCCTTCATATATAATGTGCATTTTTCGCCGGATTTATCTTTGTATTATCTTTGCTAGAGCGTAACTGCTCAATCTGCTTTGAAACAAACAGGTTTAAATGAGTTGTCGTTGGTTTAGAAGATTCACATGAATATAACACAACTGGCTGGTCATATGAACGTCGTATTTAATGGCCGAAATGTTTCGGTCTGTTAATTTCAGCTATGTGTTTTCTGTGGAAGAAGAGGTGCAATGTCCAGTGCACCACTACACCCCGTGCATATCATGAGAACTTAATCTTTTGGAATCTCTAGTGGAAGGCAACCACACATTGCCCTTGTACTGTTCAATTTACTGGGTACAGTAACACCTCTGTGTTAATTACGAACATTGCTTGAACCAGGAAAAAGTTCCCATTATTGTCATGAGAAGGTAACCAAATGGAAGAAACAAGTCACACCGAATACTAGTAAATCTGCTTAGTATCACTTCTTTTTAAATACTTTCTTTTGAACTATTCGGGTATAAGTCAAACAGTCATATATGAGTTCATAACGATGTCAACATTATTAAAATTGAATATATTAATGGTATTCCAACAATTTTGCTCTTACACAATCAAGGTGCTGCACGCGCATCCTTCATTAAGAAATTCTACACTTTGCTGATTTGTTCCTTCATGATACACATAAAAACGGAGCAATGAAAATAAAATAATTGCTTCACATTTTCTAGTCACCAACATTTAAAAGAACCAACACATAATTATGAGTACAATATTCAGAAAAAAAAATAAGTTTTACATTTAAAATATTGTATATTCAGTATTTTTGGAGATCGAAGAATGTACACAAATGTAGACTGGATCACCTTGTCTGCAATTGTATGCATTACAAAAAGAGTAATACAGAGGAATCCAAATAAAAAAACAAGAATAAATGTAACGAGATGATAAAAAGCTGATGATTGTTTAAAACTCACACCTAACGCTTCTTCGCTCATTTATTTTATCTAAGCAAAACTGCTCGATACATAGCCGGGCTTTAGTGTGTGGGATTTCCCATTTCTATCTGTACTAGCTTTCCTTATAGGGTACATTAATATTCATATCTTTCTAATTTGGTCTGTAGTTTTTGTACTAGGTTTTGCATTGTTTAAAGCTGGTTCACATTCATATTACAAATTGTACTATTTATCCTATGCATATTATGTACGATATTCTACATGGAAGTTTAGTTTTTTTTCAAAGTAAAAAGAGTCTAAGTATTAATAAACTTAAACGAACCGAATTCTAAAGTAATTTTTAATGCAATCCTGAACTAATTATATTATTTAACGCCTCTCTGTGTGCTTCTACCTTCTTTTCGTGATCTTCAAGCCATTTGTTGTCTCCCTTGAGAAACGGTAAATTCCGCAGGTCGATTAATTTTCCTGAACGAATGACGTTGCTAGTCTTCAAATGTCTCATCTATTTAAAACCATAAATTATGTCTTTAATGGAATTTTTACCAACCATACATCATATTTGCGTTGGCAATTCTACGTGTTGGTTATTATTAGTGATCTTCTCGGATTAATTCAAAACCTCGTTAAAATGGACATTAACAAATTTGACACCAAAATGTCTTCTGGACAGATAAACGATTTTCATCAAGAAAAAAATATAAAGTCAGACAACAACAGAAATTATGTCTAAGCTGGGTGGGAGTTGTCATTTACAAGAACATTGCTTTTTATTGGAGTGCTATCAGTAGTTCACGTTAAAAGAAAAAAAGAATTTAATACTGGTATTTAATATTTGTTTATTTTACTATCCATTGCAACATAAAGTCGACTTCAATATTAACTTTAATTTGAAATTCATACTCATATAACGTATACAAATAGATTATGACAGCCATTGCTTTGTTTTCTTGACATTTACAATAATTCCATATACGTGTATTTGCGTCTTACGACATGTGACAATTTAATAGAAACATTCTGCTAAAGGGGAATTATTTTGATTTAATTTATTATATGATTCACCTCTCACGAGGATTTTGATACTATTCTTCCTGTTCGATATCGCTCGACCATCCAGGGACTAAACCACAATTAATAGTATTGATTTGTCATGTAGGCCGAGGTTTATCAGAGTCGTATTTACCAAACCCTAGAGCTTTTCTAAAGAACAAGATAACGGTTCTTAGCAAAATGTAATAGAAATCGTGCTAATTTCAGTACTGCGTAGACGTATCCTAAGTTACAGGTACGATAACAGTAAAATAGAATAAAAAAATTACGGGAACATTTTTACTTTCCAA